>JAJTUV010003331.1:0-62795 GCA_021653895.1 Mastomys natalensis | reverse complement strand
TTTTTATCACTACTGCTCTGTAGTAAAGCTTGAGGTCAGGGATGGCGATTCCTCCAGAAGTTCTTTTATTGTTGAGAATGGTTTTCGCTATCCTGGGTTTTTTGTTGTTCCAAATAAATTTCAGAATTTCTCTTTCTAGTTCTGTAAAGAATTGAGTTGGTATTTTAATGGGGATTGCATTGAATCTGTAGATTGCTTTTGGCAAGATGGCCATTTTTACTATATTAATCCTGCCAATCCATGAGCATGGGAGATCTTTCCATTTCCTGAGGTCTTCTTCAATTTCTTTCTTCAGAGACTTGAAGTTTTTGTCATATAGATCTTTCACTTGCTTGGTTAGATTCACCCCGAGGTATTTTATATTATGTGTGACTATTGTGAAGGGTGTCATTTTCCTAATTTCTTTTTCAGCCTGTTTATCTTTCATGTAGAGGAAGTCTACTGATTTGTTCGAGTTGATTTTATAACCTGCCACCTTGCTGAAGTTGTTTATCAGGTTTAGGAGTTCTCTGGTGGAGTTTTGGGGTCACTTAAGTATACTATCATATCATCTGAAAATAGTGATATTTTGACTTCTTCCTTTCCTATTTGTATTCCTTTGATTTCTTTTCATTGTCTGATTGCTCTGGCTAGGACTTCCAGTACTATATTGAATAGGTAGGGAGAGAGTGGGCAGCCTTGTCTAGTCCCTGATTTTAGTGGGAATGCTTCAAGTTTCTCTCTCATTTAGTTTGATGTTAGCTACTGGTTTGCTGTATATTGCTTTTACTATGTTTAGGTATGGTCCTTGAATTCCTGTTCTTTCCAAGACTTTTTTTAAGGAGCTATCTTGAGTGCAATACCAAATACGATTGGACTCATGTTAGTTCTAAAATTTATAGTGGTAGTCATTATAATTAGGAAAAAGTTTAAAGACACTTGCAGTGTATTTGGCATAATTCTAACATCTCTCTGGATGTTTTAACTTTGCATAGTGAACTTATAAATTTAAAGAATGCTGCTCTGCTGAGTGTTGATGTGGTAGATACCGCTGATAAAATTATCCATTGCCTGAGATCAGTATTTCTATTTTGGTCAAGCTTCAAGAATGGCATATATAGCTTGATCATGCTAGCCCTTTTTGTTCTGGGAATACTTTTATTCCTGCTTATTTTGTTAAAGCTTGTCTTAAACAACATCAACATTTTGGCAACCAAAGTACATGGCTTGAACCTGAAAATGGACCCCCCCACAGAGTTATTAAATTAACAGACTGGCAAACCAAGGACGGGTAAGATTCTGCAAAGAGCCTTACCAAACTAAGACAGAAGTACATTGCTTTTGATAATACGTATTCCAAGATTAGTAAGGAAGGCATTCTTGTCAGAATAACCTAAGACAGGCTCAGTCTTTTTTATGAAATAAAAAAGGAGAGAGTCGGACAGCTTTTGGGGCTGCTTGGCAAGAATCTGACATGGACCAAGGACGAGGAAATGGGCTGTTTCACAGGAATATGCCATTGGCCAAGGACAAGGAAATGGGCTTCAGGCAGGAATGTGACATTAGGCTAGAACAAAGAAGTAATTTCAGGCAGGAATCTAAATATTAGACTAGAACAAAGAAGTAATTTCAGACTGGAATCTAAATTTTAGATTAGAGCAAGGAAGTAGACTTCAGACATGAAAATGACTTTGGGCTAGGACAGGGAAGTTGGCTCAGATATTTAGGTCATCCTGATAAGCCCTTAGAAACAGTGATCATGGGAGTGTTCATGAAATTTTGTTTATTGCCTTGCTTTTTCTTTGACTATTTGTGTTTATCGTCTTGCTTGTTCCTTGATTCTTTGTACCTATTGTATTGCTAGTTCCTCAAACTGGAACTGACCTTAATACTTGCATGTAATTAAAATGATATAAAAGCAAAAAGAAGGAGGGGGATGGAATATGGGGTTTCTAGGGAGGGGAAATGGGGAAAGGGGATGGCATCTGAAATGTAAATAAATAAAACCTCCAATAAAAAAGAAGATGATGTTATGATATCAAGATGACGGTGTTTGTGAACTCCAGATTTGACCAGTTCAGAAATCCTATAATGGATGCAAGGTATAATAAAAAGGTCATATAATCTATGCTAAGTCAGGTTACAGTAATGTCAAGACTTACTCTCTAGGAGTGTTCTTTCCCCTAGTAAACTTTTCATATTTACAGGTACTTAAACCACTATGATGCAAATGTTTGAATCTTATCCATCTACTCTTGCAGACTGAATTTGGTGTAGCATGAGATTGTGAGAAAAGTATTTCCCTTCCATGTAAGTGTCAACCCTGAAAGAGATATAAAGAAGAAGATACAACATAGAGAAATCTAAATCCAACACCTTACAAAATTGAGTCCACTGATACCTAGATCAGCTTTTGATTTTTCTAAAGAGTCCATTCTTTATTCTGTAATTAAATTCTTTGCTGCTAGATCTACTACTGTGCTCCATTTGAATCCTTCTCTTGGGAGAGCCCAAGAACCAAGACTGTTGCTATAGTTGAGAACACAAAAGGTTAGAGACCTTCCCATGGAAGTATGTGACTTCTGGAAGAAATTTGGTAAAAAGAGCATGATACACTTCTTAAGTATATGTAATTTCCTATGAATATAAAATTACTTAAAAACAACAGCTTTTCAAATTTATTCAAGATATCAGAAACTACAGATAGTAATACTTTCCATGTCACTATGCTAGGGAGAAGAGAAACTGAGATGAGGTTACCATGAAGCATTTTAGTCATTAGATGAGGACCAACAAGTTAAGAACTAGACATAACTGTGAAGGAATTTAAATTTTTTTAAACCAGCAAAATGGCTGCTCTGGCAAGGGATCATATCCAAAGATCTTCTAGATTTATGTGATCCAGCTAGAATCAAACAAACTCTGGATTGCAGTATGATATGCCTGGAATACAGATGTGCCCTTAGTATATACACCTTCAATCCCTAACAATGAAGGTAGAGTTAGTTTGTAGAAAGAAGCAGCTATATTTAAAAATGATGTCTAATTTAGGGGCAGAGAAATTTTCCAATCAAAGAAAGATTTGACAGAATAAGTCAGAGATAGGATATGCCCAACTCACATGAGAACAGCATAGGAAAGAAAGGCTATGTAAGAGTGGAGTTAGGGTGTCTATAGCAGTTTTCCAGGGACAGTTTACAGAGACAGGTTGCAGAAAGAACAAGCTAGATACAAATGAAGAAAGAATGAGCCAGAGAATGTGAAGGAACCATAAATTAGAATATATTGCCAAAGTTAGCATGAGGTCAAGCAGAACAATTCCAGCAGAAGGAGAGAGAGAGAGAGAGAGAGAGAGAGAGAGAGAGAGAGAGAGAGAGAGAGAGACAGAGACAGAGAGAGAGACAGAGAGAGAGAGAGAGAGAGGAGAGATTGGATTGAATCAGTATGAACACTAGAGGCTACTAGGACTTGGCCTAGGGATAGTTAGAACAGAAAAAGAAATATTCTAGGCTCAGCCCAAGCAGTAGATTTACACAGCTTGAGTATAGTTCTCATCCTGTAATCTGAGGAAATCAAAGTGACATTTATACAGAGATTTTGACATTCTCATATAGAAAAGTGAAATGAAATTTGAACTTTTTGTATCTTGGCTATTGTGATTAGTGCTGCAGTAAATGTCAGCATATATACTGATTTCACAATTTTTTTAAGTAAAATGTTGGTTATGAGAGTCTAGGATAGTTAGAGGATGGTAAAGATTAAAAAGTTGAAACATTCTGACTGTAGAAGCATTTTGACTGCAGTTAGTAACAACATTATAATCTGAGAAAGTGGCAGAATGTACAGATAATTTTACTATGAAAGTGTAACTATGTCAGGTAAAACATTTACCTAGACAAATGTAACTGTATATATAATATGCATGTATAAAATGTGTTTGAAAATACATTTAAAAGTATCATACTGAATTATTTCTGATATTCAACCAAAAGGGTAATTGTTCTCAAGAACTACTCAGCTATGTATGACAACTAATACATAACTATAATATTAAGTTATATATTAATCATTAATCCTCAAAGCTCTAATTAAAAAACATTTAGTTCTGATATAATATATAACAATATTGATATATCACATAATTCAGTTTTGTATTTCAGAGTTTGCTTAGGTGTTGTAATATTATTATAAACACGATTTGCATATATGATGGCCATTACCATAAATATTTAGAATTGGAATTCCTGTTACATCATTTTAGGGAAGGACTTATAGGTGAGCTGAAATTATAGATCAAACTGTCACACAGAAGGTACTGTGAATAACTGTGCCTCCACACATTTGATAGTCCATATTAAGAAATGAATTACTTCAGAGCTACTGAAATTCACATAAGGAGAAAGAAATCATGTAAATAATAATATATACATTTATAATAATTTAAAATTATACTTATGAAACAGGAACCAACAACTAACCTTTCAAAAAAGAGACCACCAGACCCAAAGAGTTTCATGGGAGAATTCTATCTCAATTTATTGAAGTAATAATCACTTCTTTACAGTTCTTCATAGAAAATTTGTTTAAAATTTTTCTTCATAGGAAAATTATTTAGAAGCCCACATTGTCCTTGAATGTTTTCTTTACTGCAAATACTTTATTTTGTCTAGTCTCAGAGTTCTTTACCTGATGGTGAGAAGAACCTAGAAATACTTGGTAAATGAGATGATAAATTTCAATTGTTAACACAACTAAATTTATAATCTTCTGGATATACTCGTCTGGCAGATTGATGAGGAATTTGCCAAAGAGGAGTTTCTGAGGAAAGAAGCCTCTCTGCTCTCAGGCACTTCCAAGGTAGGAGCCACAGATATAAAGTATTTAGAGAAGTACTGTCTTCTTGGCTGCAATTCCTTCTTATGAAGTTAGCACTTCTGTGAACAGCAAACACCAACATTCTTGTCTTCCTGGAACATATACCAGTAGTTAAGAAGTGATTTTCCAGGCTTTAGCACCCAACTGAGAATTCTAAAGCATCTAGCTTTACAGATTGAACAGCTACTCATTTTCCTACCACTCCAGCATGTATATGACTATTGTTGAATTGTCTATTCCTATAAGCAAGTAAGTATAATAAATACCATATATACTACAACCAAATTATGTTTCCCCTGATATGCAAGGGTGGTAGAACATTTGGAAAACTGAGCAATACATATTAATAGCTGTAAATGCGTAGAAGATAATGAAGAGAGTAAATGTAAAGTGATAGTGAAATTTCAGTATAATAAGATCTTCTAGGGTTCATCTTCACAGAAAACATTCATTTGAATACATGAATGTATCTGCAGGAAAAAAATGAATAAAAACTTGAGAGATCACAGCCTCTACTTTTAGCACAATGAAAATGAATGACCTTTTTAAAAAAAAAAAGGACAAAGAGGAATAATTGCATCAACCCTTGCCTAGTTCCATATTAGTGGAGCAGGGGAGATACTTGGTAGGAATCCGATATAAAGAATTAACTACGGATCCTAAACATGAAACAAAACCTAGTCACTTTTCCCCAGTATTTGTATGTTCCTGCTAAGCCATTATAGAATATATGTGGGAATATAGAGCAAGTCTGTTGATACTTTGGTATCCATGAATCAAAGAGTGAGAATAAGAGGATTAACTAATATCCCAATAACTGATTCTGTAGGCAGAAGCCTCAGTCACCATTCTGTAAAGCAGCAGCTTTTTTGACCAGCACTAAATAGCTCCAGCATCTATTCCCTGAGCTTAACCAGCATACTCTCATCCACTAGGGGGCAAATAGGGAGGTGCAAGACTTGGCTTCAAACTCAGTTCTGGATCCACCATAATGAAAGTAGTATCAGGTAGAACCCTATCTCTCCCCGGGCTATAAATTATCAACAACAATGATATATAGAATGGGGAAAGCATTCTAAAAATGTTTCTAAGATTAATAATCCACTTTCATTGCTTTTGCTCAAGGTAGTTTTGCAAATCATAGCCAGAGCAATCAGGTAAGTAAACACAATAAAGGGCACCAAAACTGAAAAAGAATTCAAATGATTACTGTTTTCAGGGGACAAAATCTGTCTGTCTTTCTGTTTGTCTATCCTCTATGTAAACTGTAATACTTCAACAATACTATTATCTTGTTGCTAATTAATTTATTCAGCTAATTTGGGAGATACAAAAATCAATATATGTGAATCACTCATGTTGCTATATGCCAATAGTGAATTATGTGAATTAATGTGAATTATGTGAATTATGAAAATAAAGAAAGCAATTCTACTTACAGTTGCTACAAAGAATAAACCTAAGGAAAAAATAACCATAGACATAAAAGTTCTACAGCAGGAATTATGTAACACTAATGAAAGAAAGTAGAGGGAGCATAAAAATCAGAACTGGATTCCTACAGTTTGAACAGCAAATATATCCACAAATGGAATGTTTTGGGTCTCCTACCCATGCCTAATAAGAAGTAGGGGCATAAAGCATAACATTGCAGCTGTTATGAGGTTATTGGTCTACCCTCTTATTCTCACTCTCTGCTTCATGGATACCATAATATCAACAGACTGGCTCCATATTCCATTACATTCCTTTCCATAATATGCTGTCTTATCATGCACATATAAATAATTGGGCAAATGAATAGGGACTGACATTTCAGAAACCAGGAAAACTCTATTTATTTCTGGACTTTGTTTTTTAGTATTTTGTCATAATGACAGAAAGCAAGTTAACAGAAATCTTATGTTCACTGATCATAGCAGTCAATACTATTAAAATGTTCATAGCACCAAAGTGATCTATAGTCCAGAACTAGTACAATCCCTGAAGATGCTTCAAAGGATGGGAAATGTATGATGAAATTGAGATGAAGCCACAAATTTCTAAATATATAAAGTTATTTTTAGCCAAAAAAATCACAAAATGAGTCATTAGATTAATGTTTCAAAATATGCCCCAAACAGAGCCATAAACAACTGAAACATTATATTTTTATAAGTAAAGACACATAGATCACTGAAGGGAAAAGTGTCATGACTAACCCCATGCATCTACAGATGACTAATTTTAGATAAACATTGCTAAGAATATTCACTGGAAAAATAATTGGACATTATATTTAGCAAAATAATCCAGGTACAGAATGAAAAATATTAAGAGATAATACCCATGTGGAATCTAAAGTGTTGATCTTGTAGACATTTAGGGTAGTGTGGGAGGAGGGCTAAGGAGAGGCTTAGCTTCTCAACTGTCACTAAGTTAATTGAATAGGAGAATAAATTCTGGCAAGCTATTATACAGCAGAATTATAATTTTACCACAAAAAAATGACAAATGTTTCAAAGGAAACTTGTGTTGATCCTGAGTCAACAATGGAACCATGTGCACATGTGTCAGGACATTATGTTCACCACAAATTTTGCAAAGAATTCTGTATCTACTTCAGTAAACAACAGGGAGGAAACACAGGTATTCAAAACCTCTAGGAGAGTTAACTGTTCCAGCATAGGTATTTAAATAAAACTGTTTTGTATAAATTTGTTGACATTGGAAATTGAGTTCAAACTTTCATTATTCAATGACTAAGAAAAAAGAAATTACAATACTCAAGGGTTGGAATGAGCAATTTTCAAATAATCAAAATTAATTTTTCAGAGAATAAACGTTAATAGTATGCAGTTATATTTCCAGGTCTTCTTGTTCTTGTGAAAAGACTATAAAATTAAAAAAATAGAGTAATAAAATAATAAATTTATTTTACTCATACACTAGTTTCAAATGTTAGTTGATTTTTCATCCCAGAAATTGGAATAATTATATTTTATTCTATAGGTACTTTTGTTGTATATGTGTGTATATATGTATATTTATATATATACATATACAAATGTGTAAGTACATGTATGGCTGTACTTTATGTTTCTGCATATATAATTATGTGTTCAAATTAAATACACTAAAGGAAACCTGATTTTCTGAAGTTGTTCATTATTGGCATGCATGTGTATTCATTTTCAAAAGGATAAGATTCTTGTCATGCAGATCTTTCACTTCCTTTGTTAGATTCACACCGAGGTATTTTATATTATTTGTGACTATTGTGAAGGGTGCCATTTCCCTAATTTCTTTTTCACCCTGTTTATCTTTCAGGTAGAGGAAGGCTACTGATTTGTTCAAGTTGATTTTATAACCCGCCACGTTGCTGAAGTTGTTTATCAGGTTTACGAGTTCTCTGGTGGAAGTTCTGGGGTCACTTAAGTATACTATCATATCATCTACAAATAGTGATATTTTGACTTCTTCCTTTCCTATTTGTATTCCTTTGACTTCTTTTTGTTGTCTAATTGCTCTGGCTAGGACTTCCAGTACTATATTGAATAGGTAGGGAGAAAGTGGACAGCCTTGTCTAGTCCCTGATCATAGTGGGATTGCTTCAAGTTTCTCTCCATTTAGTTTGATGCAGGCTACTGGTTTGCTGTATATTGCTTTTACTATGTTTAGGTATGGGCCTTGAATTTCTGATCTTTCCAAGACTTTTACCATGAAGGGATGTTGAATTTTGTCAAATGCTTTCTCAGCATCTAGCGAGATGATCATGTTTTTTTTTTTTTTTTTTTTTGAATTTGTTTATATAGTGGATTACATTGATGGATTTCTGAATATTGAACCATCCCTGCATTCCTGGGGGGGATAAAGCCCACTTGATCATGATGGATGATTGTTTTGATGTGTTCTTGGATTCGGTTTGCTAGAATTTTATTGAGTATTTTTGCATCGATATTTATAAGAGAGATTGGTCTGAAGTTCTCTTTCTTTGTTGGGACTTTGTGAGGTTTAAGTGTGAGTGTGATTGTATCTGCATAGAACGAATTGGAGAAAAAAATTGAAGAAGATCTCAGGAAGTGGAAAGATCTCCCATGCTCATGGATTGGCAGGATTAATATAGTAAAAATGGCCATCTTGCCAAAAGAAATCTACAGATTCACTGCAATCCCCATTAAAATATCAACTCAATTCTTTACAGAACTAGAAAGAGAAATTCTCAAATTTATTTGGAATAACAAAAAATCCCAGGATAGGGAAACTCATTCTCAACAATAAAAGAACTTCTGGAGGAATTGCCATCCCTGACCTCAAGCTGTACTACAGAGCAATAGTGATAAAAACGGCCTGGTAATGGTACACAGACAGGCAGGAAGATCAGTGGAATAGAGTTGAAGACCCAGAAATGAACCCACACAACTATGGTTATTTTATCTTTGACAAAAGAGCTAAAACCATCCAGTGGAACAAGGACAGCATTTTCAACAAATGTTGCTGGGTCAACTGGAGGACAACATGCAGAAAAATGCAAATCGATCCATTCTTATCTCTCTGTACGAAGCTCAAGTCCAAGTGGATAAAGGACCTTCACATAAAACCAGACATACTGAAACTTATAGAAGAGAAGGTGGGAAAGACCCTCAAATACCTAGGCACAGGGGAAAAGTTCCTGAACAGAACACCAATGGCTTATGCTCTAAGATCAAGATTTGACAAAAGGGACTTCATAAAATTGCAAAGTTTCTGTAAGGCAAAGGACACTGTCAATAGGACACAACGGCAACCAACAGATTGGGAAAAGATCTTTAACAATCCCACATCTGATAGAGGACTAATATCCAACATATACAAAGAACTCAAAAAATTAGACTCTAGACAACCAAACAACCCAATTAAAAAATGGGATACAGAGCTAAACAAAGAATTTTCAACTGAGGAAATGCGAATGACCGAGAAGCATCTAAAGAAATGTTCAGCATCCTTAGTCATCAGGGAAATGCAATTCAAAACAACCCTGAGATTCCACCTCACACCAGTCAGAATGGCTAAGATCAAAAACTCAGGTGATAGTAGATGCTGGCGAGGATGTGGAGAAAGGGGAACACTCCTCCAATGTTGGTGGGATTGCAAGATAGTGTAACCACTATGGAAAACAGTCTGGCGGTTCCTCAGAAAATTGGACATATTACTACCTGAGGACCCAGCTATACCACTTCTGGGCATATACCCAGAAGATGCTCTAACATATAACAAGGAGATATTCTCCACTATGTTCATAGCAGCTTTATTTATAATAGCCAGAAGCTGGAAAGAACCCAGATGCCCTTCAACAGAGGAATGGATACAAAAAAATGTGGTACATTTACACAATGAAATATTACTCAGCTATTAAAAATAATGAATTCAATAAATTCTTATGTAAATGGATGGAACTAGAAAAGATCATCCTGAGTGAAGTAACCCAGTCACAAACGAACACACATGGTATTCACTCACTGATTATTGGATTTTAGCCCAGAAGCTTGAAATACTCAATATTCAACTCACATGCCACATAAAGCTCATGAAGAATGAAGACCAAGTTGGGGGAGGAGGGGTGGCACTTCAGTCCTTCTTAGAAGGAGCAACAAAACACTCAAGGGAGCAAGTATGGAGAGAAAGTACAAGACAGAAACTGAAGGAGGGGCCATCTGCAGACAAGTCCACCTGTGTATCCATCCCATGTGCAGTCACCAAAGGTAGATGTTGATGTGGATGTCAAGAAGTACATGCTGACAGGAGACTGATATAGCTGTCTCCTTAGAGGTCTGCAAGAGTCTGATATATTCAGAGGCAGATGCTCACAGCTAACCATTAAACTGATCATGGCGTTCCCAATAGAGGAGTTAGAGTTAAGACTGAAGGAGTTGAAAGGATTCATGACCCCATGAGAAAAACAACAATACCAACCAACTAGAGCCCCCAGGGTCTAAACCACCAGCCTGGGAGCCCTTAGGGAGGGACCCATGGCTCCAGCTATATATGCAAGGGTGTTATAGGTAGGAGAAGAGATCCTTGGTCCCATGAAGGCTGGATGTTGTGGGTGGGTGGGGAATTCGAGGGTGGGTGGAAGTACACCCATGCTCATAGAAGCAGGAGGAGGGGGGATGGGATAGGGAGTTCCTAGGAGTGAGGGAGGTGGGGAAATGGGGTAAGGGAGAACATCTGAAATGTAAATAAAATATCCAATAAAAAAAGAAGGACAACACAAGCCTGGGAGTGCTTAGGGAGGGACCCATGGCTCCAGCTATATATGCAAGGGAGCTATATATAAGTGGGAGAAGAGATCCTTGGTCCCATTAAGGTTGGACATTGGGGGGGGATATTTGAGGGTGGGCAGATGAGGTACTACGGGGGAGGGTGGGTGGGGGTACACCAACGTGGAGGCAGGAGGATGAGGGAAGGGATAGTGAGTTCCTGGGAGGGAGGGGGAATGGGGTAAGGAGAGAATATCTGAAATGTAAAAAAATTTCCAATAAAAAATAAATAAATAAATAAATAAATAAATAAATAAATAAATAAAAGAAGGACAAGATTGAAAACATACAGAAGCTAGCTGTAATAAAGTACTCAAATTTCCACTACCGATAGATGTTTTCTTTGCTTTTATATATTTCATTTTCAGCCTTTATTGGATGTATTAGATGCAAATACGTAAATAAGATTAACAATATATAAGCTTACAGACATGCGTGCCCTCTTGTCTTCACCTACAGACACTGCATTCCTGCACACCCCTGCAAAATCCCCTTACCCATTCCCTGTTGGTAATTCTCTTATGACCCCTTTGCCACACTCCTCTTCCTCCTCAATAATAGAAAGGAGTCAATGAAAATATAATAAACAACTCAAATTTAGTGGCTTTGCTATAATTATAGCTAGATTTTATTTAGGTTTAGCACTTTTATTTACTTATTTATTTTTAGTTTTGGCAACTTTAGGCTTACAAAACCTGTGTAGAATATATACAGAGTTTATTTTGAACATCAGTATTCAACAAGTTTTTCCATAACTAATATCTTGTACTGATAAGATAGATTTGTTAACAATTAGTATTTTGATACTTTACTATTAATTAAGCTCCATTATTCAACTTAGGACTCAACTTTTGTTGTTATATGTCACTAAATGTTGACTAGTATATAATGTATCTACCATTTTATTATAGAGGAAAGCTTCAGTACTCTAAATATGTGCTGTGTTATACCTACAGATGGAGTTTTCTTGAAGCTATAAAAAAGTTCCTAATAGTATATTGCAGCAAATCAAAGTAAATCATTAAGGTCAAATAATTACTAAAAAAAAAAAAAATCACATATTTATTTAATACCTGCTCCTTTGCTTTTTCTTTAAAATTTTTTAATTAATCTTTTATAGTTTTTAATTTTTTTTATTCTTTAATCTTTTGTACAGTCCTGTCTTTATCGCCTTCCAGGTCCACATTCTGACTGTTCCACATCCCAGCCCCCCAACCCCACCCAATCACACCTCCTCACTCCCTGGGGGCCTCCAGTATCTTGAGGGTTAGGTACATCTTCTCTCACTGAGTCAAGACCTAGCAGTCCTCTGCTGTATATGTGTTGGGGGCCTAATGTCAGCTGTGGCTTTTGTTTGTTTGTGTATCTGTGTGTCTGTTTATCTGTGAAATAAGAGTTCTCATTGTATTCAAAACTAGCCTGGAACTCCATGCATAGTCTAGGTATGCCTGATATTCATGATGTTGATGCTTTAGCCTCATGAGTGCTAGGATTACAGGCAGGAGCTACCACACAACCAGCTACTTTCTTTATCTCAAATATTTTTAAATAAATCTCATGTGTTCTAAGATTATATAAACATGTTTATCTGTATAGCATATTTTTCATTTATTGTTTCAGTGGTAATTAGAATTTTAATTTAAGTATTTTAAACATGCATTTGAATGACACCGTTATATCCCGTATGGGTGATTTTGTCACTTTACTATTGTTTGCACTTGGATTGTTTTAAACTTTGTGCTTTTACTGAGAAAGAAATAAAATTCTATGTAAAACTTTGCTATAAATAATATGAAAAGATAAGTGTCAACTTAGATGAATTGAACTGTTAGCTTAAATTTGAGTAGAATTATCAGTTTAATGAGTAGCAATTTTGAAAGATAATTGTATATTGCTTTCAACAAGGTATCAATTTGCATTTCTTTAATAATATCTCATTTAAAAATATCAACCAACCAGACCCCTCAGAGCTCCAGTAACTAAACCACCAACCAAGGAGTACACATAGAGGGACCCATGGCTCCAGCTGCACATGTAGCAGTAGATGGCCTTGTCTGGCATCAATGGGAGGAGAGGCCCTTGGTCCAGTGAAGGCTCAATGCCCCAGTGTAGGGGAATGCCAGGACAGTGAGGCAGGAATAGGTGGATGAGTGGGGGTGCACCCTCATAGAAACAGGGAAGGGGGGATGGGATAGGGGGTTTCTGGGGGGAGGAACAGGGGAAGGGGATAACGTTTCAAATGTAAATAAAGAAAATATCCAACAAAAACATAAACATTTATACAATATTAAATAAATGCTAGCATATCATACCTAAATGTACAATCGAATACTTAGTGTATGAATTTAATTATCAGTTTGTTTAAAGGTGTTAGTTGGGAGGAATAAACCCCAATAATCAGCAAACAAATAATTTTTTCTATATTATATAATCTAGCTGCTTTAAAGTTGAGAAAGAATCAAATTCAAAGAAAAATATTCAACCACATTTTATAAATAAGTATGACCAATTAACATATCACTTTGACATTTATGAATATTATCTAGAAGAAAAGATACATTAGCATTTTAAAGTGTTATACAAATTTCTAGTGCATCAATATTGCACAATCATTTTTATCACATTGTTAATAGTTACCCTTTCCTTATAGTATTCTTCAGTGCATCAGATTTGTTACGTTTTTTTAACTACACATGAAATTATCATTTGTTCCATAATAATTAGATGTTTATCAAATATTCATTGCATAAGCTAGCCGCTGAATTGCTGGAAAATAAATGGAATGTTTTCTTATTTAAAAAATATCGGATGTCAGACTATTGTTTCTAGTTTGAAAGATGAAGGCTGACTTATAGATAAGCTAGATTTTGAGAAATTGTACAAATATTCAGCACCATGTGAGGTATTCTACTCTATACCAAATAAAGTATAATGTGGTATGTATATAATTAGCCTCTGTTCAAATAAATATATAGAAAGTGCTTTAAATAACTTGGTAACATGGTCATTATGGTAGGATGATTTTAATGACACATAGATTCCAAATTCATGAGGTAAACTAACTACATGAATTATGACTTCCTTTTCTTTATAATTCTTAAAAATAGAGCTCCAAGGTAAAATTATAAGAAATATGATGACTTAATATGATTTATTAGTTGTTAAGAATATTCACAATATGGTCACACTATGTATACTGGTTAGGTTTTATTATTGTTTTCTACAATTGCAATCTTCCCTCATAATGTAAAATAGCTTCACTATAGTTCTAGCTTGCTATATATTTTTAAAAATCAAAACAAAGTTTTATTTCTATCTTTTTATGCATCTACTATAAGGATAATATTTCTTCATTTATGTAAGTATATAAATGATTACATTGACTGACTATTATTAAGTCAATCTTGCATTCCTGAAATAAAACCAACTAGTATAATCAATTCTGTAATGTATTTATTATTCCTAATAAAACTGTTCACTTCATTTGTTTACCATTAGTTCTTTTAAAAAGATTTAATACACAATGTGTTTTAATCATATTAATACCCTTTCCCCATTACTCTCACATCTATATCCCCTTACCTACTCAGCAAATTTGTGTCTTCTTTATGTTTTTAAACTCATTAAGTATAGTTAGTATTTTCCATATTAGACATATGACTTTCCACTGTAGTGAATCCACAAGGAAATATATCCTAAAGAAAATTACTCTTATCTTCTCCAGAAGCTAGCAAAGCCAATAGCTCCTTAGCTAAGAGTAAGAATTCCTACCCATCATCTTTCTCCCTGTTGGAATATTGTCTAGCTTGATCTTATATACGTCAATTGCATGCTGTCTCAACTGTTGTGAATTCACATGTACAAATTCCATATTATATCCAAGAATAAAAAACAGTTTCAGTATTTTCCATATTAGACATATGACCTTCTACTGTAGTGGATCCACAGAAAATATATCCTAAAGAAAATTACTCTTACCTTCTACATAATCTAGCAAAGCCAATAGCTCCTTAGCTCGGAGTAAGAATTCCTACCCATCATCTTTCTTCTTGTTGTTTTATTGTTTAGCTTGAGTTTACATAAGTCTATTGCACACTGTCTCAACTATTGTGAATTCACATGTGCAATTTTCGTATAATATCCAAGAATAAAAAAGTGTCATGTCAATAAAACCCTATCTCCTGTACTTCTAGAAATTGCCCACAACTTTCAGTTAGTAAGCTAGAATTATTTTTACTAAAATATTCACACACAAAATACACACTGAGTGGATTAAACAAAACCAGAGTTCAATAACTTCATACACACAAATATATACATATAGGCATACAGACATATACACATTCACACATTGAATGGTTAGAGCAAAACTCCAACAACCAGACTCCAAGCATTTCACATATACACATACATA
Source organism: Mastomys natalensis (assembly GCA_021653895.1). Taxonomy (NCBI): domain Eukaryota; kingdom Metazoa; phylum Chordata; class Mammalia; order Rodentia; family Muridae; genus Mastomys; species Mastomys natalensis. The sequence continues at coordinate 47,249 of JAJTUV010003331.1, read as the reverse complement.
CATATATGTACAAAATTGGTGGATGGAGTAAACTGCAACACACAGTCAGACAAGCTTTACATATAAACATACATGCACAAGCTTGATGGATGGAAGGAACAATGTTCTATCCACCACTCACACAAATCTTATATATACATATATACAAATGTACACATAGTTGGTGGAGGGAAGGAATAATGCGATAATGTTTTTGTTATCTTCTAGTAAATGATTATGAAAAAAACCAGTATGTTTTCCAATACCTTTACAAGAAATGATATTCCATATTATAGGTAAAGAAAACAAATTATTCTCCAGAACCCATATACATTCATGACTAAGCAATTTGTTATAGATTAACAAAGTGTAAGCAAGCAAGCCACTTTTCTTAGCTAGTTTCTCTTACTGGCAGGCAGTAATTTGTGGTTACCAAGAAGGGAGTAATTATTTTATTAGTTATTTTTAAAAATAATCTTGTAAGAATCATAGAAGAATCATAAATCTAAACTTTTATATAAAAATCAGTCAAATCTACCTTAAATCCTCAGAATGCATACCTACTCATCCACAGTTCTTATTAAATTATATCAGGAAGCTGAGGGCAAAAATGGGTATAAGAAATCATCATCACCAGTCCATCCTTAGTGAGAATCATGTCAGCCAGTGCTGCCATTGTTCTTATTTCCTGACTATAAAGGTTCCTAGCTCAGCTAATAAGAGTGTGGCTTTCTGAACTTCAAATTATTCCCTAAGTTTTTCTACATCAGAGCCAGTAGTAAAATAATCTCAACCTAGTTTCACTAACAATGTTAGTTTTCAAATGTTTTCTAAGGGTGGTGGTCATTGTTGACAATCTATATTTCTAAGTTCTTTCTAGGGTGATAATTGAAATCATGAATCTGATCCAGCAGCAACATCTGAAATAGGTCAAGCATTATTGTGAGTGCCAGAGATACTATCCAGTGAGGGACTGACATCCTCTTAAAGTTTTCATATAATTTTTAGATTAAGAGAGATGTGAGGGCAGCAAACAAAAAGAACTCCATAACAGCATAAAGCCCTCAAGACATGCGGTCTTTAGGGTCACACGACACATAGGCTCACCCATTTGGCTGTGATAACTGGTGGGCCACAGTCCATGAGTTCTAAAGCCGTTTGTTGTTCCTCCTGCATGGCCCTTGGCAACTAACCATTGTCACTGTGTGATTCATATATATTTTTCTCTATATAAAAGCTAGCTATAATTCTTACTCTGGTATAACCACAATCTAAGACCTGAAGACACCAACTTAGAATCTGGAGTATGAAAATATTAGGATCTATTTTGCTTCTCTATCGTCTTACTTATTATTTCTATTGCTGTAAAGAAATGACCAAGGCAACTTTGTAAAAGAACGAATTGGGGTTTGTTTAAAGTTTCAAAGAATGGGTCCATAACCATCATAACTGGAAGCAGGTAGCAGGCAGGCATGGCACTGGAGTAGTAATTGAGAGCTTATATCTGGTCCACATGAACACAGCTAAGAGAAAGAGAGATTGGGCTTGGTATAAACTAATAAAACTTCAAAGTCCACCCCTCCAACAAGGCCACATTTCCTAATCATTTTCAAACAGTTGTACCAACTAAGTAGAATATTAATCCTAGGATACATTTTCATTCGAACCACATTTCACTCCCTTCATGGACAATATATGTGATTGGACCTCTCATAACACAAAATGCATTTAACCCAACCTCAAAGTTCCCACTGTCTTTCAAAGCCTCAAGACTGTTTTAAAAACTGCAAAAACACCTTCTCTTCTGAGACTCAAGACAATCTCTTAATTGTAATCCATTATAAAATCATAGTCAAAATCCTTCTGGTTTGCACTGATGCCCTGAGCAGTCCTAGAGCAACAGCTCTGCACCCAATCCCCCCAAACCCATTGGAGGCTGTACTCCCAGCAGCTCTAACATACACAGGAACATAGGATAATAGGATCAGAGGATCTCAGGAGCTTTGTCACACCAGGATTTCGGGATCCCAGAAGCAACCTGAATCCCAGGAGCTCTTACACACAGGATCTCAGGATCACAGGATCACAGAGACAGCTGGATTCTGAGGAGTTCTGACACAACCAAGATTACAGGACAGAAGGCTCAAGACAGAGACAGTGAGTTCAGGTAGCACTAGAGATAACCAGATGGCAAAAGGCGAGCACAAGAACATAAGCAAGAGAAACTAAGATTACTTGGCATCATCAGAACTAGTTCTCGCACCATAGCAACTCCTGAATATCCCATGCTACCAGAAGAGCAAGATTGAGACTTAAACTCACTTCTCATGGTGATGACAGAGAACTTTAAGAAGAACATAAGTAACGCCTTCAAAGAAATATAGGAGACACATGTAAACAGGAAGAAGCCCTTAAAGAAACGCAAAAATCCCTTAAAGAATTAAAAGAAAACAACCAAACAGGTGAAAGGATTAAACAAAACAATCCAGGACATAAAAATGGAAGTAGAATCAATAAAGAAATCACAAAGAAAGACTACCCTGGAGATAGAAAACCTAGGAAAGAGATCAGAAGTCATGGATGTAAGCATCACTAACAGAATACAAGAGATAGAAGAGAGAATCTCAGATGCAGAAGGTATCATAGAAAACATTGACACAACTGCAAAGAAAATGCAAATGCAAAAAGTTCCTAATCAAAAACATCCAGGAAATCCAGGACACAATGAGAAGACCAAACCTAAGGATAGAGTAATAGAAGAGAGAGAAAATTCCTAACTTAAAGGGCCAGTAAGTATCTTCAACAAAATTATACAAGAAAATTTTCCTAACCTAAAGAAAGAGATCCCTTTATGAATATACAAGAAACATACAGAACTCTAAATAGACTAGATCAAAAACCAAATTCCTCCTGTCACATAATGATCAAAATATCAAATGCACAAAACAAAGAAATTATATTAAAAGCAGTAAGGGAAAAAAGGTTAATTAACTTATAAAGGCAGACCTATCAAAATTACACCAGACTTCTCACCAGAGACTATAAAATCCAGAAGATCCTAAAACAGATGTCATCCAGACCCTAATAGAACACAAATGCCAGCCCAGGCTATATACCTAGCAAAATTTTACCAGAGATGGAGAAATTAAGATATTCCATGACAAAACCAAATTTACAAGATGTCTTTCCACAAATCCAGCCTACAAAGGATAATAGAGGAAAACATCAACACAAGGAGGGAAATTATACCCTAGAAAAAGCAAGTAACGAGTCTTCTTCCAACAAACCAAAAAGAAGATAGGCACACAAACATAACTCACCTCTAATAACAAAAATAACAGGAAGAAAAAAAATCACTTTTCCTTAGTATCTCTTAAGATCAATGGACTCAATTCCCCAATAAAAAGACATAGACTATTGGACTGGATATTTAAACAATACCCAGACTTTTGCTGCATACAGGAAATGCACCTCAGTGACAAAGACAGATACTACCTCACAGTAAAAGTCTATAAATCAGTTTTCAGCAAATAGTCCTAAGAAACAAGCTGGAGTAGCCATTCTAATATCAAATTAAATCACCTTTCAACAAAAAAATGTCAAAAAGTTAAGGAAGGACACTTCATACTTATCAAAAGAAAAATCTACCAATATGAAATCTCAATTCTGAACATCTATGCTCCAAACTCAAGGGCACACACATTCATAAAAGAAACTTTACTAATGCTCAAACACACATTGCACCTCACACAGTAATATTTCAATATGTGGGAGATTTCAACACCTCACTCTCTTCAATGGATCGATCTTGGAGACAGAAACTAAAGAGAGACACAGTGAAACTAACAGAAGTTATGAACCAATGGACTTAGCAAATATCTATAGAACATTTCATTGAAAAACAAAAGAATATACCTTCTTCTCAGCACCTCATGGTACCTTCTCCAAAATACACCATATAATTGGTCACAAAACTGGCCTCAACAGAGACAAGAGAATTGAAATAATCACATGGATTTTATCAAATCACTATGGACTAAGGCTGGTCTTCAACAACAATAAAATCAATGCAAAGCCCACATACACGTGGAAACTGAACAATGCTCTACTCCATGATAACTTGGTCAGTAAAGAAATAAAGAAAGAAATTAAAGACATTTTAGAATTTAATGAAAATGAGGACACATCATACTAAGACTTGTGGGACACAATGAAAGCAGTGCTAAGAGGAAAGCTCATAGCTCTAAGGGTCTACAAAAAGAAACTGGAGAGAGCATACACTAGCAACTTGACAGCACACTTGAAAGCTCTAGAACAAAAAGAAGCAAATACACCTAAGAGAAGTAGATGGCAGGAAATAATCAAACTCAAGGCTAAAATCAACCAAGTAGTAACAAAAGAACTATACAAAGAATCAATAAAACTAGGAGCTGGTTATTTGAGAAAATCAACAAGATAAACTCTTAGCCAGACTAACCAAGCAGAGAGGATTCCAGGATGAACCTGGCCAGCAGACTAAACTGATCATGAGAGAAGAGAGAGGGGGAGACCAATAGAAATGCTGTAAATGGTGGCCCAGGCCAAGAACAAAGATCAGCTTAGCCAAAAATAACTGAGTTTTATAGAGATCAGGGTTGGAGAAGAGCGACAGAAACCCAGTCCCTGGGAGGGCAATGGTTAAGGTTAGTGGGCAGGGTAAGAATCTCTGGGAGGAACCATAGGTACTGAGTGAGCCTAGGAGAGCTGGCCAGTGCCAGCTTTGATACATTAATAGATACCTTAATTAGCCATTTCCCTGGGATTCTGAGACCTAAAGCTTACCACATGCCAGGGCTCAGCAGCTTTCCTTAATAAAAGAGGACAGAACGGACAGTGCCATAACTTTTTATTCCTGTGCTGCAGTGTTGTACTGACTCTTTGGGGTGGAACTTGGCCCTCCTTGAACTATATTTGAATAAGCATTAATTTATTGACAGTTTCTGAGGGAAGAAATTCCTCTGGAATGTTTTCTGGAAATTTCCATTCACAGGCTGTAGCATAAGCTGAGTGGGATCTTCACCTGCAGACATCATTCCTTTGTTTCACTCAGTATCAGGCCTTTTTTAAATTTCGTATCTCCTTGAGCACAAGAGTTGGCTCCAACATTATATTCTTGGCACTGTTTTCTCTCCCCCAATGATACATTTTGTATTTCTTTTTGTCCTATTTTTTCTTTGTAAATTGAATAAAAGTGATCACTAATAAGCATATGGCATAGCCAATACTAGCTTTCCTTGAAATCTCTTATGTCAATGAATTAGTCCTAAACTATTCCATATTGCCTCAGCCAGACTCTTAGGACAAAGGATAAAAAGCAACCACATTCTTTGCCAAAATATTACAATGGTGTTCAATTAGTTGCTAGAATTTATTATTCCCCACTCAAATCTCTTGAACTTGGCCTCCATAGTAAATATTGCTGTCATAACTACTGTTTTCCAACTCATAAATGGAAGCATTTAATTGGTATCTTGCTTAAAGTTTCAGAGGATGAGTCCATGATTATCATGGTATGAAGCATGAAGGCAGGCATAGTGCTGGAGTAATAGCTAAGAATTCATATTTGATAAAGTACAGATCAGAGACCTAGCATGACTTTTGAAATGAAAGGATACATCTCTTAATCCTTTTCAAACAATTCCCAACAAATAGATACGAAGCATTCAAGTAGATTAGCCCTATGGGGCCAGTATCATGCCAACTAGTACCCAACTTACCATTTCTTATTTCTATAAACCATTCTATGATGGCTACAGCAAGAAACCCAAAGAAGATTAACATAAATGCAAGAGCAATTATCCAGTGGTATAGGAAAAAAAAGGAAAAGTACTCCATGTGTGAGGAGGGATAATAAAAGTAAAGGATAACTAAGTCACACAGGGAAGAAAGTTAAGTCCATTCCTTTAAAGAACAGCATTGCTTTTAATAGCTGAGTGGTACATAATTATATAAATGTACCTTTCTGTATCCATTTTTCTGTTGAGGGACATCTAGCTTGTTTCCAGCTTCTGGTTATTATAAATGAAGCTGCAAGCATGTGCATTTCTTATATGTTGGAATATCTTCTGGGTATATGTCCAGGAGTGGTATATTTAGGTCCTCAGGTAATACTATGTCCAATTTTCTGAGGAACAACCAGACTGATTTTCCAGAGTGGTTGTATCAGCTTGTAATCCTACCACCAATGTAGGAGTGTTCCTCTTCTCGACATTCTCACCAGCATCTATTATCACCTGAGTTTTTTGACCTTAGCCATTCTGACTGGTGTGAGGTGGAATCTCAGTGTCCTTTTTGATTTGCATTTCCCTGGTAACTAAAGATACTGGACATTTCTCTAGGTGTTTCTTGGCCATTTGACATTCCTCAATTGAGAATTCTTCATTTTGTTCTGTACCCATTTTCAATAGGGTTATTTGGTTCTCTGGAGTCTAACTTCTTGAGTTCTTTGTATATATGGGATATTAGCTCTCTATTGGATGTACGGATGGTAAAGATCTTTTCCCAATATGTAGGTTGATGTTTTGTACTATTGATAATGTCCTTTGCCTTATAAGAAGCTTTCACATTTTATGAGATCTGCAGCAAATGACTGGAATTAGAAAATATCATCCTGGGTGTGAGGAGACAGGGAGAAGTATACAGAGTCAGGAAATTGAATGGGGTGTTGTAGCAGTGGGGGAATGGGAAAATGGGGGTAGCCACTACAAATTCCCAGATGCCATGGAAGCAAGAGTTTCTCAGGACTCAAAGGGGGGTGACATTTGTTGAAATAAGCAAGGGAGAAAGAACCTGTAGAGACCATCTCCAGTAGATAAGTTCAACCCCCAGTTGAGGGCCACCTACCCATCTCAAAAATTTTAACCCAGATTGTTCCTATCTAAAGGAAAGCAGGAACAAAAAATGGAGAAGAGACTGAAGGAAAGGCTATTCAGGGACCACCCCACCTAGGGAATCCATTACATCGGCAAACACCAAACCCTGACATTATTGCAAGGCCAAAAAGCACTTGCTGACAGGATCCTGATATAGCTGTTCCCTGAGAGTTCTCTGCCAGTACCTGACCATATACAGATGCAGATACTCATAGCCAACCATGGGACTGAGCCCGGGGGACACAAGTGGAAGATTTAGGGAAAGGAGTGAAGGCGCTGAGAGGATTGAACTCCCTAGGAAGAACAACAATATCAACTAACCAGACTCCTTAGAGTACCCAGTGACTAAACCACCAACCAAAAAGCACCACATGGAGGGACCCATGGCTCCAGCTACACATGAAGAAGAGGATTGCCTTATCTGGTATCAATGAGGTAGGGGGTTCCTAGTCCTGTGGAGGCTTGATCACCTAGTATAAGGGGGAATGGGTATGTAGGTAGGGGAGTTGCCCTCATAAAGGCAAAGGGGGAGAGGAGGGGATGGGGGTATGTGAAGGGAAAAACCAGGAAGGGACCAATATTTGAAATGTAAATAAATAAGATAACCCAAAAAAGAAGGGAAAAAAGAACAGCATTGCACAGCAGAATCAGAATATTTAAGTTTCTATTTAGAATACAGGTATCTCTCCTTGCTGCCAAGAGATGACAGCCATGACAACAATAATCATGATATGAGATGCAAGACAGGTATAGCTCTGAAGGGAAGGAGCATACAGAGGGAGATGAACAGCAGTTTTGAAAGCAGCCTGGAGTGGGTGGGTAAGACACAAGGAAATGGACTTGTGAAAAATATGAAAGAAAGTCACTTGTGCAGTGTGCTAGATTTCACTGAGTGTTCAAGACAGACAAGATGAAGTTGTCACTTCTAATCGGAACACTGGAGGGACAAACTTGGTGTTGAGGTAGGGGAAAGGTTGGCATAGAAGCTCACATTATGGTCACAGCCTTGTAACAACTACCTTTGCTCACTCTACTTTTTTTCATCGGAAGTTCTGGGATTCCTAATATTGTGCAGTCAGCATCAAAGAGGCATCCCTGATGAAATCCTGACTAAAGTATTGTCTAGAAAAGCCACAAGGGAATGGAAACATCTTGAACACCAGGACTACATTTACCAGGGTAAAACTCCAACATGGAAGCTCCACAATCATACAACTCCAAAGTTTGAGAGCTTCTGTTATATTGGGCTGCATGAGGAAAGACCTAAGAGGGGCTATAAAGTTGACTGATGTATATGTTTAGCTGCCAACCATAGCTTGAACCAGAAGTAACAACAAGATCTATTGGCTAGTCTCTTTCACATCTCACACCATTTTTTTGTTCCTATCTGGCTTTGAACAATCTTATTGTCCATTAACTTTAGGCTTTACCATAAAAAGAGATTAGAATGGGCTTCCTGACAAGGTTCTCAGAATTCCAGAGAAGCTGATTTTATTGCCTAGAGAAGGGTATCATCCACACTGGGTATGGTTTCGCACCTCAATTAATGTAATCATGATAATTCCCCATAGACATGCATATCCAGTAACTTAATCTAAAAATCTCACATTAAGACTCCTTTCCCAGGCAATGACAGATTTAACTTGGCAGCATTTACCACCAGTCATGGGTCAACTGCAGGCACAATACACAATTCACAATGCACATGGTGTATGTTCAGAACAAATGTGGCTGTGAAGCAGTATGAAATACCAGGGTTTGATATGTCAGCGGTACTGTACATTTATCATGTGATTGATTTTGAACCTCTCTTATTAAATGATCTGACACCTTTTATAGTTGTCAAATGTTTCATTCTCCCACTTCACTTACACAGCCTTATATTAGACTGAATCCTGTACTCTAAGGAGCTATTCTGTAATTGTAAATTTGATTTGTTTATTCTAATGTATTTTATCATCATTTATTGTTTTTATCTGCTATTTTGACTTTATTTTACATTTCTGCTTCTTGAATCAGCTAATTGAAGTAGTTTTAACTTTGCATGTAATTCCTTGGCTGTGAAATTAATTTTCCTTTTTAGACAGAATTCTTATTTAGAACTAGCAGACCTGACCCTTATTATGCAATCCAGCCTGGCCTTAAATTTATAACCTTCCTGCCACATTCCCCTGAGTGCTAGAATTATAGGCATGCAGAACCATGGCCAGCCACTGCTCAATATTTTAGTGCCTTATTTTTATTAGCATACATTATGTGTACAAAGTAATAAGTTCATGATGACATTTCCATATGCACATATAATGAATTTTGATCATATTAATCCCTTGTAGAACACTTTATTATCTTCTCTCTATTTTTTCCATTGCACACCCATAACATTGCTTCAATTAGACCATTTTTATATCTTATTATTCCCTACATTACATATGTGGAAAAAAATACATCATTTTCTTTGTTTGAATTGTTATTTTGTTTTACTTCATCAAGCTAAATTCCATCTATATACCTGCAAATGACATCATTTTATATTTCCTTTCACATTATGTTTATTTTTTTTAGGGGTGTGTATATGCACAGGGGCACATGGATCCCACAGTATTCACGAAGATGCCACAGTTAGTTTTCTCTTTCCAACACGTTGATCCTAGGGATCTATTTCAGATTGTCCATCTTGGCAGCAAGTCCCTTTACTGCTGAGACATCTCACAAGCCTGAGTCTTATCCATTATGCAGAATAAATGCACTCAATTATCTACAAATTCTTCATAAGCTTATCTAATGTCAAGTAGCTATACTGATACTTTGATTTTGCAAAAATAAAAACTATAACTGTGAATGTCTTGGCATTTCTATAATAAACTGACATTGATTGGACATAGTGACACATACACATGCTTTCAGCCTCAGCACTCTGATACTGAATGTGTATTATAATATATATATATTTATGAATGAGAGAGAGACAGAGAGACAGGAGAGAGAGAGTGGAGAGAGAAGAGAGAGAGAGAGAGAGAGAGGAGAAACTCAAGTTAAAATATAATAATCCAGCCGGGCGGTGGTGGCGCATGCCTTTAATCCCAGCACTTGGGAGGCAGAGGCGGCGGATTTCTGAGTTCGAGGCCAGCCTGGTCTACAGAGTGAGTTCCAGGATAGATAGGGCTATACAGAAAACCTGTCTCGAAAAACCAAATAAATAAATAATAAAGTAGAATAATCCTTGAATAGGCAATAGCTATCCTACTGGACACCAGTGACTAACAATTAACAAAAGCAGTTCTAGTCTGTGGGAAAAACCCGGCGGGCCGCGGTGGCAGGCCCCAGGCCTTCCAGGCAGCCTGTCTCACATACCGGAGAAAGGTCCCAAGTTCCAGTGGATGGAGGCTCTCGGTGGCGGCAGGCCCAGCAGGCCCAATGATATGAGGAAGTCCTTGGTTCCAAAAGGTTTATTGTCATGGCAGATGGTAGATGGATCTGGATGTACCCCCTCAAACACAGGGCAGACCTGAGTTAAGTAGGGAGGGAGAAAGGGGGAGAATCTTGGGGAGGAATGGTTAATTGGCTCCGCCCTCTGACCTTCATTAGTATGTAAATCTCTAGGACCTGAGGCCTGTAGTTACACCCTCTACCTGTGCACTTTGGGAGAGGCTGTAATGGCCTTCGTGACTGAACAATGTAGGTCCATGGAGATTAGATTGTTTTTCAGGACCCTGAGTTCTGGGGATGTGGCCGGAACTCCTGCCGTTTCTCCCTTGGAGTCTCGGGGTTCTAGGCCCATGCCCAGCCAAGAACCAGGATACCCTTACACAGTCCCACACTAGTCCCAGGCATGTTTCTTTTTTTTTTTAATTCTTTTTGATTAAGGTCTTATAGACTACCCTAGCCATTACATGATACACACACCACACACAGAGAGGGGGGGGCAGAGAAAGAGACAGACAGAGACAGACACAGAGACACAGAGACAGAGACAGGACAGAGAGACAGAGAGACAGACAGGCAGACAGAGAAACAGAGAAAGACAGAAACAGAGGACAGAAAGTTGAAAATAAGAGTTAAGATGACTTTTCCTATAACATGTCAGCAGTGTTCTTGCTAAATACCATAGACTAATAAATCACAAGCTTAGTGCAAGTTTGGGTTGTGTGGGATAAGGAGATGATTCTTGAACTATGAGTTCCTATAGAATCCCATTCATAATAGTATATTGCCATTGCCTTTGGTTAAACCGCCAAAACTTAGCAATAAGACCATATTGTTGAAAAACACTGCATGTTTGAATCATAAAAATGGTAAAATCAAGATGAAAACATTAGCACTCCTATATAACTTTCATAGTGCTAAAATGTGCTATGCAAGTATAGGACAAAAATGTGATTATTACTTAAACTGATCTATGAACTCTTTGAGCTCCAATATGGGCTGGCCTAGAAAGACATATCTATTGGTGCCAGAGCGGCACATGGGTGTAACCAATTATTTTCTGATGGTATCAAAGTCTTACTACACAGGACAAAACCTACATCTGGCACCCATTATCATAGGCTAAAACACCTACAGCTAGAAAAGTCATAGGCCCTAAGGAGAAAATGTATTTGTGTTATACTGCTAAATGGAAACAATACTAAACTGACTCCTCCTGACTTGTTATATAGGTCAATGCATCTGTCATCTGTCATCTGAGAAGCTTCAATTTATAGTAGATTGTGATTAACACAGTTATTCATGACTTGTCAACATGCAGAGAATAAGAGATTGGGGACTCCCATCCCTTCATTCCAAGGCTCAGAGAACATGGAAAAAGAAGAAAAGAAAAGAAAAGAAAAGAAAATAGAAAAGAAAAGAAAGAGAGGACAGTAGAAGACTTCAGGAGCCAGAGGCAATAGATGAGAAAGGAAACTATGTTTTGGATACATCAGTACAGTTGAACCTATGGACTCACAGTTGGATAACATGTACAAAACCCAGGTAAACGTAAACCAGAATAAATTCCAGTATAGAAAGGGAAAATGAACATGAATCCTACCCAAAACTGTAGAGCTATTGGCAACTGTTAAATTCTAGGAGGTGGAGAGACAGTTCTTTCTAAGAGTATATATTCTGATAAGTAGACTATTCTATAGAAGAAGATGACATATCTAAGAATATCTTGGAATTACATCATTGGTCTTGAAAGATTTTAAATCTGACACAAAGTTGGGTGGGCAAGGAACAGCACTGAATGTGGAAAGAATGGGGACAAGGGAAATGAATATGATTAACAATAAAATTCTCAAAGAAACTGGAAGAAAATGTGTCTATTTTTCAGATTTATAATATTTTGTATACATTATTATGTCAAAAATGTTTATTGGTATTTTGGATATTTTAAATTATTTTGTGTCATCTTGTTCCAAATTTACTATGTAACATGGATTAAATGTTGTGTTTATGCCATATAATTGTGAAACAGATAACATCGTGAATACAGAAGAAAGTGCTGCAACTAATAAACCTTACTGGAAATGGTTGTATATTTTGAAATTATGTTTTTACAAAGAAGATATGAGTACAAACAGAAGCTCAACTCTAATTATTAAGTATACCTGATGATAAATTGTTATATCATTTCCATTCATGGTATGCTTAATAATAAAAAACTAGAAAATGATATATCGGTAAGCTTATAATGATTTTAGGTTAATTATGCACTGCTATCAAAGGAATAAAAGGCTAGGACACAATGAAAAACAACGATATTTATCAAATTACATTATATAGAATGGCAATTAATCCATCTCTATTTATAGATATAAATGATATTAAAACAAAGCTTGGGTATTTTTATATCATTGTTCATAACATCATTCCCAACAATACCCAAAGCATGTAGATGATACCAGTGCCCATAAAGTAGTGAGGAAACACAATGTAGGGCATTCAATGGTTCAAATAGAATTAACCCTAAAGATGATAGAATTCTGACACTTGCAATAGCATATGTTAGCCTTGAAAATAATATATAAATACAAGTCAAAGACAAAAAGAGTAATATATGATTCAAGTTGAATCATATAGTAATTGTGTAGGATATTTAGAACGAGATGCATTAGTAATAGAACAGTTAAGGTAATAGGGAATGTGGAGTTTTACAAATAGGACAGAATCCTTTTTTTCCAATGATGAAAAAATTCTGCAAATGAATATTGATGATAGTCATCAAAACAACTTGAATGTTTATGACTCCATTCAATTTACCAATGAAAATAATTAACATATTCCATTAACATATTTTCAGAATAATTAAAGAAATAAATGTAAGATAAATAATAATACAGTTTTTAGGTTATCACTAAAATAAGTGGGAAAATTTTGAGTTGTCATGTAAACTATAATCACAAATAAGTAAAGAAACACTGTATAGCACAGTTAAAAGCTTTGTGGATATAATGAATTGCAATAAAATAACAACTAGTACAATAGAAATAGTATCAAATGAAATGAATGACATAAAATACCTCACAGAATGAGGAGGAATAATAATCAAAGTATAAAGTTGTGTAGAGTATTAAAGCAGCTTTCTGAAACTGCAGAGATGAAGGGGCAAAGACAAAGAAAAATAGTCATAGGTAATCGATTATTAAAATGTAATTCATGGGTAAACTATTGAAAAAGAAGAGGACCTAATGTTATAAACAAGAAGTAAAAATCTTTCAATTGAAAATAAGTGTCTGAAATTGTAGCCAGAAGAGTTGAGATGCAGAAGGCTATAGATATATACTATGTTCCAGATTTTAATACCATATGTAAATTCAACTATAAAATAAACAGAAATTAAAGTTATAAATTATATTCATGAAAAATAGTGGGAAAATGCATACAAGTAAATTTGCTGGTCCATCACATTAAAAATAATGCTAAGAAGATTAGTAATTCTCCCATTTATAAAACAAAGGAAGTAGAATTCTTACTTTTGAATCAAGCTAGGTTATGTTGTGTGCTCCCAAATAAGATGTGTGAAACATATAACACAAAATGAGATGGCACGGATAAACACAACCAAGGCATCCTGATTTCATCCACTAATAACCAAAGATCTGCAAATAGGAATTTATAAAAGCCCAAGGAAGCTTTTCCAATATGGATGCTTAATTAGATGCCTTAGAAAGATGAGAAACAGAAATGTATGTTTACAATGAAGACACATATAGAAAAAACTGATTGCATAGTATTAACAGAAACAAAATCATGCATCATGAAAAGAAAATTCAAATAAAGGATGTAAAATTGTGAACACTTATTATATATCAATACTATTCTCTAAACGTAAATCTCCTGATCCCCAAGGACAATTTGAGAAAAATCAACAATATGTTAGAAAATTTGAACTTTCTCAAAAGCAATAAACCAAATTTACATCATATGGAGGATTATAGAAACCAAGTGAATGAATACATTTGAAAGACAGCATATTCATTACATGCTTGGAACAGTTTAAAAGAATTTACATATGACCTCAAGATGAATAAAAATTATGTTAAATATGCACACTGAACATAATAGAAGAATGAAGGGAGTAGTTTTGAACTCATTGACACAGGATAAAACTTTCTGAACAGAATATTGTTGGCATAGACACTAAGATGAAATGTTAATAAATGAGACCTCATGAAACTAAGAAACTTTTGCATGGCCAAGGACTTGTCGTTAAGCCAAATGGCAGCCTACAGAATGGGAAAATGTTTTTAATAGCTGTAAATTTAATAGAGGACTAATATCTGAAATATATAAAGAATTCAAACCAGATACCAAGAAAACAAATAAACTCTGTAATAATAAAAATAATAATAATAATAATAATAATAATAATAACCAGGTACAGCTCTGCAAAGAATTCTTTAAAGAGGAAACTCAAGGTAGCTGAGGAAACAAAGAAATATTCAACATCCTTAGTCATCATGGGAATGCAAATCAAAACTACTTTGAGATTTTATCTTTTCATAATGGCCACTATCAATAAATCTTGTAACAACTCATGCTAATGAAGATATGACTATGGAGAACACTCATTTATTGCTGATGGTAGTACTACTTGTACAGCCTCTATGGTCATCAGTGTGGTGGTGACTCAGGAAGATGGGAATTGATCTACCCCAAGAAAAAAATATAGTACCCTTGGGTATATACCTAAAAGATATTTCATCTTAACACAGAGATATTTGCTCAACCATGTTCATTGTTGCTTTATTTATAATAGCCTGAAATAGGAAACAACTTAAATGTCTATCAACAGAAGAACGGTAAAGAAAATGTGGTACATTTATGCAGAGAAATATTATTTTACTTTTAAAAATTGAAATTATGAAATTTCACATATAAATTCACATATAAATAGATGGAGCCAGAAAAAAAATCATGCTAAATAAGGTACTCTAGGGACAGAAAGACAAACATGGTATTATTCACTTACACATGGCTATCAGCTGTTAATTAAGTCAGTGATAAAAAAAAATCTGCAATCATAAGACCAGAGAGGGCAGGTAAGTAACTAGATGTCCCTGGTATATCTCCATTGAAATGGAAATAGAATAGCTAGTTATGGATAGATTTGGATGAAACAAGTGGAAACTATGAGAGGAGTGTGTGGGGACAGAGGGAAAGGATACAGGGATGCAGGAGGAAATAAGAAGATAATGAAGGGGAAATCAAGTGAGAGTGTGAGGGACAGAAGGATGAGAAAAGAATAAAGAGAGAGACAACTAAATTTGTGACCATTTAAAGGGTAGTACAGAAGTCTAATATAGTAGAAGATTTATTTATATATATATATATATATATATGCAATCTAAATGAAATCACGAAATAATGGAGGAGACAGAATCCTGAGTTGCCATTTCTTATCACAAGTTGAAATTCCAGTACTGCAATCGGTTGCACCCAATTAAATTATTGCCAAAGGGATGTCATGGGAATCCTAAAACAACCCAGGATATTGCTAAATATCTAAGTTACTTTCCACAAACTGACAGCAAGACCCAACTTCTGAAGACAACAGCATCACAACTCACTGAACATGGAGAACTCAAGCTGGTGTCTACATGGAGCATGCATTCCTACATACTAGCATTTTTATTTCAGGAAGATACTCTGCACACTACCAGAAATGTCAACAGCAACCCAGACACTAACCTTTGATCTACAAAGCTTCCTGCCTGCGAATTATGCAAGAACAATGGTGGTACAAAACTTGAGGGAACCAATATCTGATTTAATTTAAGGCTCACTCTATGAGATGGTAACCATACCCAAGACTGCTTGTGTGAACATGAATCTGAGAGTAGATAACCTATGGACCTAGGGAAAAAACCAAATACTACTGTTCTGGTAACAAATGATAAAATGCAATAAAATGACTCCTAAGGTTTTTCTGCTACATTCATAGATTAATCATTTGCTCGGCCATCATCAGAGAAGCTTCTTCTTGCAGAAAATGGGAACACATACAGAGATCTAGAGCCAGACATGCAAAGAATGAGGGACCTTGGAACACTCAACCTTAGAAAAGATTTCTCCCTCAAGTCCATCCCTCCACAGCTTAGAGAACGTTGCTGAAGATAACAAGAGTGTAAGAGCCAAAGGGGATGGAGGACAGTAAGAAAGCAAGCCTCTCTAAATCAACATTGACATGGGCAAATCTCTTTTTAATTTTTATTTATTTTGACTTGTAATATTTTCCTATTAATTAGTGTATTTATTTACTTTATATTCTGATCAAAGCTTTGCCTCCCTCCTCTTCTCCCAGTCCCTCCCTTGTACCTCTCTTCCCCACATCCTCTACCCTTTCTCTTCAGAGAAGCAGAGGCTTCCCATGGATATTAGCCTTGGCATATCCAGTTGCAGTAAGACTAGGACATCTTTCTCTATTGAAGCTAGACAAGGCATCCCCATTAGGGAAAGGGGTCCAGAAGCAGGCAACAAAGTCAGAGATGGGTTCTACATGAAGACCAAGCTGCACATGATCTATACGTGTAGAGGGCCTAGGTCCAGTCCATGCATGTTCTCTGGTTGGTGGTTTAGTGTCTGTGAGCCCCTATGGGCTCAGGTTCGTTGATTCTGTAGGTTTTCTTGTGGTATCCTTGACCTCTCTGGCTTCTTCAATTTTTCCTCCCCTCTTCCATAAGATTTCCCAACCTCCACCTAATGTATGGCTATGGGCTTTTGTAACTGTTTCCATTAGCTGCTGGATGTAGCCTCTCAGGAGACAGTTATTCTAGGTTCCTGTCTGCCAGTATAACAGAATATCATTACTAGTGTCAGGAGCAGGCTCTCTCAAGGTATATAAGTCTCAAGTTGGGCCAGTCATTGGTTGGCCATTCCCTCAATTTCTAGTCCACCTTATCCCTACACAACTTGTGGGCAGGATAAATTGTGGATCAAAGGTTTTGTGGCTGGGTTAGCATCCCCATGCCTCCACTGAAAGTCTGTCCTGGTTACAGGACGTGGCTGTTTCAGGTTCCATATCCCTTATTGATAGGAGTCTTAGCTAGGGTCACCCTCATAGAGTTCTTGGAGTTTCCACTATCCTAGGTTTACTAGCTGTTCCTAGAGATGTTTCCTTCTCCCACTAATTTCAGTTATCTCTTCCAGTCTTCTCTTCTCCAATCCTCTCCACAATGAATCCCTCCTGTCTGCCCCCCTACCCCTTTTCCCACACAGTTACCTCTCTCCTATTCCCAATCTCTATTCTATTTCCTCTCCTCAGCAATATTCAAGCATCCTTCCTTGCCCACTCCTTGTTAATTAGCTTCCTTGGGTTTGTGGATTGTAGCATGGTTATCTTGTACTTTATGATTACTATTCACTAATAAGTAAGTACATAACATGTTTTTCTTTCTGAGTCTGGGCTACATTACTCTGGAAGATCTTTCCTAGTCCATTTGCCTGCTGGTTTCTAATATCTGAGTAGTATTTGATTGTGTAAATATATAATATTTTAATCCATTCTTTGATTTAGGGACAACTGGGTTGTTTCCAGTTTCTGGCTATTACAAATAAAGCTGCTATGAACATAATGAGCAAATGTCCTTGTGGTATGGTGGAACAGCTTTTGGGTATATGCCCAGGAATGGTGTTGCTGGGTCTTGAGGTAGAACTAGTCTTAATTTTATTAAAAACCTCCAAGTTGATTTCCAAAGTGGTTATATAAGTTTGCACTCTCACCAACAATGAAGGAGTGTTCCCTTTGCTCCACATCCTTGCCAGCAAGAGCTGTCTTTTGAGATTTTTATCTTAGCCACTCTGACAAGTGTAAAATGGAATCATTTTGATTTGCATTTTCCTGATGATTAAGGGTGTTGAATATTTCTTTAAATGCTTCTCAGCCATTACAGATTCTTCTTTTAAGAATTTTCTGTTTAGATCTGCACCATAGTTTTAATGAGGTTCTTTGGTTTGATGATGTCTAACTTCTTGCATTCTTTATATATTTTAGATATCAGCCCTCTGTCACATGTAGGGTTGATAAAGATCTTTTCCCATTCTGTAGGCTGCCATTTTATTCTTTTGACAGTGTCCTTTGTCTTACAGATTTTCAGTTTCATGTGGTCCTAGTTATCAATTATGAGTTATTAGTTCTTGTGCTGTTGGTGTTCTGTTCACGAAGTTGTCTCCTGTGCCAATATGTTCAAGGCTATTCACCACTTTCTCTTAAATCAGATTTAGTGCACTTGTTTTTATGTTGAAGTCTTTGATCCACATGGACTTCAGTTATGTATAGTGTGATAGATATGGATCTACTTGCATTTTATACATGCATACATTCAGTTAGATCAGCAACACCTTCAGCAAAGTAGCTGAATACAAAATTAACTAAAAAAAATCTATAGCTTTTCTTTATACAATTGATAAATAGGCTGAGAAAGAAATTGGAGAAACAACACCCTTCACAATAGCTACAAATAATATAAAATATCTTGGAGTAATTCTAATCAAGCAAGTACAATAGCTGTATAACAAGAACTTCAAGTCTTTGAGGAATGAAATGGAAGAAACTATCACAAAATCTTCTATGCTCATAGATCCTTAGGATTAACATAGGCAAAATGGCCATCTTACCAAAAGCAATCCACATATTCAGGCTAATTGCCATCAAAATTCCAACACAATTCTTGTTGTTGAAAGAACTATACTGTTTTAGTTAGGGCTGTATGGCTGTGAAAAGATACTATGATCAAGGTACCTCTTATAAGAGAAAACATTTCATTGTGACTGCCTTATAGTTTCCAAACTTCAGTTCATCATCATGGCAGGAAGTATGACCACTTGCAGGCAGACATGGTCCTGAAAGAGCTGAGAGTTTTACATCTTGATCGAAAGGCAGCCAGGAGACTGGTTTCTGCAGGCAGCCAAGATGAGACTCAAATTCTACAATCCTTGAAGACCTCAAAGCCCACATACACAATGACATGCTTCCTCCAAAAAAGGACACAGCTCTAATAGTGCCAATCTCTATGGCCAAGTATTCAAACAAATGAATTGGTGGGGGTCAAATCTCTTCAAACCATCACAAATACTCAATTTCATATGAAAGAAAATCCAGGATTTCCAAAACAATCCTGTACAATAGAAGAACTTCTGGGGGTATCACTAGCCCTGATTTCAAGCTGTACTACAGAGTAATAGTAACAAAATCCACATGGCATGAGCATAAAAACAGAAAATTCATCAATGGAATCAAGTTGAAGGCACAGAAGTAAATCCATACACCTAATGGACACTTGATTTTTGACAAAGAAGCCAAAAGTATAGGATGGAAAAATAAAGCATCTTCAACAAATGAGTAAAGAACTTATTGTTTGATTTCAAACCTGGGACAAATGGCTGAGGTGCCTATTTAACATATCAAAGCAAACACTGGCTGCCAGATTCTCCCTGCATTCCTCAGCTGTTACAGGGCCCTCCTGAATGGCATACCTGCCCCTACCCTGAAACCTCCAGCCTAAAGGTTGGGCTATTCTTCCCTATATAATCCAACTGTTTTGGTTATCTTCTCTCTTTGTAGCTTTAGGGCTTCTGGCTCTTCTTTCCGATGTCTCTTCCTCTGCCTCTCTTCCAACATGGTACAGCTCAGTGTCTAGTCATGAATACTCTAGGTAGACTCTCCCAGATGTCCCTGCCTCTACTTATGCTCTTCCTTTTATCGATAACAAAAGATTTCCTTCTCCATACCTAGGAGCAGCCATGTCCTTTCCTTTTCTTCTTCTTCTTTTTTTTTATCATTCACATATGATCTCCTAGAGACTGAGGCAGTGTAAACCTCTTGAGACATTCCAGTGGCCATGCTCTTCCCCCCAGGACCTCCAACTGCCAGAACACTCTAACACCCTAAGTGCTAAACCCAGTCCCCGCCATACAGAGTAAAAAGTCCAAACTGTGGAAATCTCCATTCCAGAAAGCTCTGAACCCCAGGAAATGTTATAGAAAGTATGTCTTCTGCTCAGTTCTCTGCTGCTTCTCACCTGGAGTAGAAGCAGCCATCCTTCTGGGCATTTCCCTTCCAATAATTCTTTTGTGTGGGGTCTTTTTATGTGGTATGTCTTTGTAGTGCTATCCCTTGGCATTCAACTGCCAGGATACCTTTCCCCTCAGAGCTTTAACACTTATAGGGAGCATGCACAGGGTTAACATGAGTCTCAACTACATCTTGTTTAGTGATTTCATGGGGTTCCTGAGTGTGTGAACAACTGGGTTTCTGATTACTATGCCTTTTCATCTGTCTATCTGTATTTCTTTCTCTTCCTTCCTTCCTTCCTTCCTTCCTTCCTTCCTTCCTTTCTTTTCTTTCTTTCTTTCTTTCTTTCTTTCTTTCTTTCTTTCTTTCTTTCTTTGTCCTTTCCAAATATGATGCTGTCAAGGGCAGCCTTGCTTATACACTGAAGGCCTAAATTCAGCAATAGGCCTGACATACATGTCTGCTAGCACCAAGTCTTGGGTCTCTGTGGAAAAGCACTGAAACAGATGACTAGAAGCTATTGTAAACAAGCAGCTTTGGTGGAAGGCTGCCAAGCCTGAGTAGTCATAGACCTTGTAGATAGGTAGCCTTGGTGGATAGTACCAACTTAGATAAAGACAAGTGAATCATAGGCGGAGTCATAGTGATCTGTCTCCTGAACCTTCACCCAGGTGACACTCTGTTCTGGAAGATATCTGCACTCCTCCTAAACACCTACGCTCCTGCATCATCCCCTTCCCCACATCCTGCCTTTTTGTGTATATAACCTGTGTGTAAAAAAGTAAAAATTACGGTTTGATCAGCCTATAGACAAGCCGTGTTCCTTGTGTTCGCCCGTTTCTTCTCATTCTCTCTTAGGTGATCTCCCCGGACCCTGTTTAATGTCCTGCAGGCCAGGGCATGATGCTAGTTTTTTTATTTTATATAATAGTATATTCTAATTTATTATTATTCCTAGGAATCTTGCTCATTTTGTAACCAGACACAGAAAGGGGTTGGATCCAGATGAAAGAGGTGGTGGAGAGGAGATGGGAGGAGCATAGGGAAGGGAAATTAAAATCAGGATATATTATGTGAGAAAAAATCTATTTTCAATAAAAAGAAAAGGTGAAATAAAAAAGACTAAAAAAAAAACACTAAGTTCCTAAAAGCTGAAGATTATAATAGTTTGTCTGATAAATTCTAAAATGTCTAAATCTATTGTTTTAGTATTGTCCAATAAACATAATACCTACAAAATAAGTTGCTAACATTATTTATTAACAAAGAAGTAATAGAGATGAACAAAGAAGGTAAGTGTATCTTTGAAAATATTCAGAAACTGAGTTGTCATATTGCATGGATTATTAAATCTCTAAAGAGAATAAAAAGATTAACAATGTATTAAGTATATACCAAACATAAATAAAACACTTAAAAACATTATATTAATACTTTTATACCATTGATTAGAATTGAAAATTTCACAGTAAATTAATCAAAACTGATCCAAGGAAGAAAATATGCTTGGGTTGTTCAACAATAATTTTGTAAACTGGAATAGAAAGTATACACTTTTATGCAAATAAAGCATGATGTCCAAACAGATTAGCAAATGAATTCTACCACATTTTTATGACAAGTTGCTCTTAGCCTACACAAACATTTCCAGAATACATGAAAATACATTTTTAGTTTCTTGAAGCAATTATACATTTATATAAAATCTGGAATGGCAAAAATACAAAATAACAATACAGATTGATTTCTCTCTTGAGTATGTTGGCAAAATAAAAAATTAAATTTGACTGTGTATTTTTAAAGGTTAGATTTATCATCAAAAGTTATAGGAGGGATGTGGGGGAGGTAAAACAACTTCCTTTTTAAGTCTGTCGACCTGTGTTTGATCCCCAGAAGCCATGTAAAAACTGGATATGGCCCCTCTGGTTTTCTACTGCATTTGTAGCCTGGCTGGCTGTTGATGCTATTGGCTTCTTTTATCACTCAAGGCCATGTTTACATTTGTGATCTGGACTGATGTCTAAAGCCATGTTGATGTTCATGGGCCACATTGCTGCTAAGAAGCATGTTAATGTGAATGGCCTAGGCTGTCACATGATGCCATGGAGATATCTGGGTCAGTACTGCCATAGAGGGCCATGTCTGGGTCCAAGGTCCCAGTGCAGCCAGGGTCTGTGTTGATGACTTCTTGTCCCAGTTACCATTGAAGAAGATCTATTGGAGCTCTGTAGTCTTGGTGCAGCCTAAGGCCATGTTGATGTCCATGGGGCTGGGTTACCTCCAAGGGCCATGTCTGGGCCCATGGTCCTACTGCTCCTGGAAGTTGTGTTTGTGGTCTGTGCTGTCACCAGAAACTGTGTAGAAGACCATGTTTCATGCTCCTGCTGACTGTAAAGAGCAAGCAGGTGACTTTTGCTGAGACACAGATGACTGCCGATGCACAATTGAGAGGAAAGGACATGGAAAGCTTCTGTGACAACCCCTACCCTGCCCCCAACCTCACCTCCAAAAAAAAAGAAAAAGAAAAAAAACAAACAGCCTAGATAGGAAGCCACTGAAGAAATCCCACCAACTAACTCAGACAGATACAGATACCCACAGACAAACAGTAGATGGAGTTTGAGTACTCTTATGGAAGAATAAGGGTAAGGACTGGGCCCAGAAGGGGTTAGAAACTCCATAGGAAGACTAACAGAATCAACTAACCTGGATGCTTGGGCCTGTCAGAGTCTGAACCACCAACCAAAGAACGTACACAGGGTGGACCTAGACCTCTCTGCACATATGTAGTAGATGTGCAGCTTGGTCTTCAAGTGGGTCCTGAACTGGAGCAGCAGCTATCCCGAAAGCTGTTGCCTGTATATGGCATATATTCTACTAGCTGGGCCACCTCAGTGAGAGAGTAAGACCCTAGGGAGGAGGGGGGAGGGTTATGGGAGCAGATGACTGGGAGAGGGCAATGAGTGGGATGTAAAATGAACAAGTTAAAAAACTGTGTGATGGGGACACTGAAGAGTAGCTTTCTACAATTGATGGCTTGATGTTTTCTGTCAGAGGAATGGGAAGGAAATGACTCAGCCATATTTAAGGAGCAGGCCATTGAGAGTTTGACCACGCTCCAGTGTATAGACAACACAGATTAGATTTGTTTCATTTTTTATTTTTGGTTTTTC
This sequence comes from Mastomys natalensis, assembly GCA_021653895.1. Lineage (NCBI taxonomy): Eukaryota > Metazoa > Chordata > Mammalia > Rodentia > Muridae > Mastomys > Mastomys natalensis. The sequence goes on along the minus strand of JAJTUV010003331.1, from coordinate 23,697 downwards.
AAAGTGTTTTTTCTGGAACCACCTTTGCTGTCCTGGCACTCACACTGTAGGCCGGGCTAGCCTAAAACTCACAGAGATCCATCTGCCTAATTCTGCCTCCTGAGTGCTGGGATTAAAGGCATGAGACATCATGCCCCACATGAATTTATTTATTTACTTTTTTATTCTTATTTTTATCTTTACTTTTTTAGAGGGTCACAAGGACAGGGGAATGCATAGAAGGACTAGAAACTGAGTGTGACTAGGGTTCATTAAGTGAAAGTCCCCAAAAAATTCAATAAAAATATTTTGTTTAAAAATAAACTGGATATGGGAGGGGAATTATACAGGAAAGAATGGATTTGGGAGAATTTGGGAGTGAGTAGTAGAGAGACAATACATAGTATGGAATGATGAAATAATTAATAAAATGTATTATTTAAGTTTTTTTAAAGCTGTATGTATTGGTGTACAAGGTAAAGTGTGAGGTAAGAACTCATACCTGAAATGATATCCCTTGACTTCCACAAACAATCTGTGGGATATACAAATATCTCCTGACCCTGACCTCTATGCAGTTCATACTCTCTCTCTCTCTCTCTCTGTCTCTCTCTCTGTCTCTCTCTCTCTCTCATACAGACACACACACACACACACACACACACACACACACATATACACAGAGTATCCTTTAACATTAAAACCTTTTGGAAAACTCAAGTGTAAGGGAATTTTCTTCAATTGATGCAATGTATTTATAAAATATTGATAAGGAATATCATGAAATTTCACTATAGGCAAATATTGACATGTGTTATTTAAAAAATAATTAAAATAGAAAGGGAGAAGCATAATTTTCCTCAGTTGAATATAGATGAACATTTGCTTAGAAATGGAGAAAACATTTTGGGTAATTTAGTAAAATCATTGTACAATTTAATAAGGTGATAGATATAACAATAAATGTTTATTACATTTCTAAACATTATCCATAAACTATTATGAAAATAAATTTCAACATGAAATACAATTTATGATAGTAGCAGCACTATTAACTTTCTACAAGTAAATATAATGAAAATATGTACAAACTCTGCTCTCAGGAAAGTAGTTCATTTCTTAGGATGACTAATAACAATGACAAATAAAAGAAGATGAGAAAGTTATCAAAATAAAGATATCAATTATTTCTAACTTAAATAGTTACTCAAATTCCAATTATAATAAAACTGAATTGTTTGGAGACACAATTATAAAACATTATTTCGTAGAGTAAAAATACAAGATTAACCAATTTCGAAAAATAAAACCATTGTAGATGGACATGTCTACTAGACTTATTTTATAGTTGTAATTATAAAACCATGTTAACTTTTACTGATGGGGACAAATGCATCAATGGAATATATAAGATATAGGGATACCATTGTGCATTATTTGCAACCATGTCATAAGAAATAAGTACCATCAAAGATCATTAGAAAAAAATCAATGTAAATAATGGAGATAAAAGTGGTTCTCCTTAAGAAAACATCATGTAAAATATATACTAAAATGTCAGAAAATAGCTGAAATCATCGTTGAAAATATAAGTGAAAATATTTCTCTACTCAAAGTGTGGAAAGTTATCTTACATAAATTTTAAAACATTTTAGCTCTTATAGAAGAAAATAAGATTGGTCATAAAAAATCAGCAGTTTCTTTTTAGCAAAGAATATTCTAAGAAAAAGTAAAATCATAATTCTGAAACTGAGAAAAATAATTATGGTAAGTATAGTCAGTAAAATATTTTCACTAAGAATTATCATTACTATGAATGCTAGAAAGTCAAATTTTAAAGATTAATAAAAGACACAAGTATGAATTTTGTAGAAGAAATACATATGTCAGTAAATGTATGAATAAACTGGTGATATTCTGAGTATTCATGGAAGCAAAAACCAAGATCATAAAAATAATCTATTTTATGTGCATTCAATTTGCAACAATGAAAGTTTCTTTTACAGTGCCCTGCATAGCAATGGCGATGGATCAATAGGCTCTAAGAAAAATATAAACCTAACAATTCATGTGAAAAGAGCTGGAGAATCACTCCTATGTTTCTCCTATCAATCCATTTCTCCAACCACAATAATTAGGAGGTGGGACTAGGAAGATCATGAACTGTGTAAATTGGAGAAAAAATAGAAGTAGAGGAAACAGAAAAGAGACAAAGAAATAGAAAAAGGTAATATGGAAGGAAGAGAAAAAGGGATGAAAAGAAATGAAGTAGAAAGTGAAATGCAGTCTTTGTAACCACAGCACTGGGGTATTTACAATGGGAAGAAAAACCGAATTAAGTTACTATCATCTTTTTAGTTTTCTACTTGAGTTGGTTTATATATGATTTCATTTATACTTGAATAAATGAAAATAATGGATGAGTGTGATTTTAGCATTATTATTTGAAGATTTTATATATATACATACAGCATTTTAAAATCAAATCTAACCATTGTTTCCTCTCTTTCAAACTATTTATCCGCCTACCACTTTTTTTTTCTCCTTACTTTCTGTGCTCTTTTTAAAAATCCACTGATTCTTCTTGGTGCTGCATATATATATATATATATATATATATATATATATATATATATATATGTATGTATGTATAGTATCATCTATGAAGTTTATTTTAAATATTTGGCTCTTAGTAATGTAGTAAGAGAGTAAGAGAAAGGTTCAAATTGCCAAAGTAGATGTAAATCAATTACAGATACTATGTAGCACTAACCTCATTGTCTAATAGAATGAAAATCACAAAACACAAATATATGTCTCTGGAAAGGCCCTGGAATGTCAGATATAATTTCATCCAAACTCCCTTTACCTCAGTAAATTTCAGTTTTGTTTCCAAGTTACAAATAGCTGTTGATTGTATCCATTCTGCAAGTTAACCTCTCTCTCACTGTTCACTGTTCACACTCCATTTGTTACACAGACATGGCTCTTCTATTTCCTAGCCATCAGCATCCTATACATCCATAAATTTTAAACTCATTCCTATCTAAAATAAACCATCTAGAAAGATTGGATATATCATGTAGAAGGGTTACAAAATGAGATTTTCTTTGTGTTTTTCTATTACCAAATCCTATAAGCATGTTATGTTACATTTTTTTTTCATCCTAGAGTGAAGAAACAATTTCTGTAGAGTGTACTTGGATCAAAACTGGGTTAGGTTTATGAATTGGACAGAATGGGGAGAAGACTCAGAAAGGCTTTACAAAAAAAAGAAGAAAAAAAGATGTTATAATGGGAAAAAAGTCATAGAAGACTCGAGCTTTTAACATATTCCAGAAACTGCAAATTCACGATTCATAGAGGAAAATAGTAGGCTGTAGGGATTAACTACATTACTACAGTTATGAGTAATCTCAACCTCTTTGTATGGGATTGTATTCAAGACCTGCCTCAATATAATTATTTTTTGTGGCACTATGCAATGCTAGCTATAGAACCCAGGGACTTATTAATAGGTAAATGTAGTTTATAAATGAGCTATATCCTAAGCCTTAGATCACTTCAATAATGGATTCCACTGATGCCAATCCCACATGCTTACAAGTATCACAATTCCACTTTAATTGCATTTTATTTGGCAAGGTTAATCTTTCAGTAAGACCTTTCCATAGAGTATAGACTTTTTCTCACAGGATACCACTACATCATCATACAACAATAATTATTTCTTCTCATCTTAAAGGATTCAAATTATTGAAAGTTGAGATTCAAATTATCATAAATAATTATAAAAATTATACCTAGAGACATGATAAAATTAAAATTATGCTCAATGGTAAAATCTTCAATGCTGTATCAAATATGTCATATTTGAATACTGTTTTCCTATCACCAAAAATTATATTTGATTTATAGAAATATACTTATTACAGCTTTGTAAAAAACAAATAGAATAAGTATAGTAGAGGAAATATTATACATTAAAATTTTTATATTTATTTAGGGTGTGTAGTATAATCCCTTTCTATATCTGTAGGTTCACTTTCTATAGTTTCAGTTAGTTGTAGTCAATTTAGTCTAAAAACATTTACTGAAAAATTTTAGGAGCAATACATAAGTCTTAAAACTTATGTTATTCTAAATGATGAGAGGCCAAATCTTTTATGTTCAGACTCCATTTTAGAGAACCTGACCTAAGTTTGAACTCAGGTAAACTAACAGACTGGTACCTAACTTTAGTTTCCAAGTTGCCCCCCAACTAAACCTGAGCCTAGCTCTAGTCTCTAGGCTAATCCCCAATAAGACCAGGGTTTCCATGTTATACCCTTGTAGGAGTTCAGTTAGACTTAAAACTTAACTGCCCCAGGACTTATTAATCCCAGGAGGAGCACATTCCTTAGCCAGAGGACACTTGCAGCTGGATTAACATTCAGAGGAGGAAGGGAAAAGCAGATTAATATTCCTCAGACCACAGGGGAGGGAACCCTCCTGTAGGTGAGAAAGGCTCAGAGCACATAAACACATCCAGCAGTAAGGACCAATACTTGACACTTACAGACAAGGGAGGTCTTTGCCACCTCATTCTGCAAAGACCAATCAGTTTAAAAGTCACACTGTCCCACCAATCATATTGTGCCTAGTCACTGTTTCTCTAGTCCACCCCTTAAACTGTACAAAAACTGCTCTTAGCTCCAACTCCGGTTCTCTTCTTGCTTGCTTGCGAGAGAACCCAGTGCACTGGTTATTATTATTATCATAAACCCTCATGTTTTTGCAGTGAATCTCCTTTCCTTGTGTGTCTTTGCAGGAGCGTGTCCTCTGGTTTGGATCTTAGAGTCCAACACCCTCAATAAGACCAGTGTCTCCAGGTTCCCAGATTACAAGCCCAACCCCTCCCTAATGACCCCAATGCAAAGGGGAGAAGAAACTAAGTTTATGATATGACTTGCAGCACCAGCCAGTTATGTTAAAGGCCATAGTAGCTTTACAATTAGATGCTTGCACACTTATCCCCACCGCCAGGTTACTGCTTACTATAAAGCCTTGCCTGGATAGATATTCGGGGCTCCCCTATCACCAAAACCATCCTGCATGATTGTGGTGCATTTGTCCTATGGCAAAGTAGCTCAAATAGAATAAAGATCCTGCTGTGAGTTGCATCAGATTGGCTCCTGTCTGTTTTGGGGGGGACCACTAACATTTTCCTGGCACTAAAATAGCATGATTAAATTTATTTCTATCCCAAGTGAGACATGGACTATTTAATTGTCAACACATCATATACATCATATATATATAAATGCATATGCTATTTAATCATTAATCTTATAGTGATGATTGCAGTTTGAAAATGAAACATTCTTCAAGGGCTCAAGTATTTAAACATTCAATTCTCATTTGATGCTACTGTTTAGAAAGACCATTTTGAAAGTGGAGCCTCACCTGACAAAGTATATCATTAGAGATGAGGCTTCAAGTTTTAGAGCTAGTTGAAGCCTGTGCTTACAAAGGCAGGCAGATCTCTGAATTCAAAAATGAGTCTCTGAATTCATTGCTATGTTTAAAAAAATATACTTGGTGCAGTTTTTAAGAATCAAGGGCTAAGGTATTAAAATTCGGATTCATGGGATAATCAAAAGGGAACCTGGGGGCAGATGATTGAATTGATATTCAAATGAAACACTGGACTTTGGTCTACAAGTGCTGAGCTGTCTGGAGATCTGTGGAGAGCTGCCTTGAGCAGAACACAAGGCTCTCTCAGCTTATACCCAAAATTGACTTCAATATTCTTTCACCACTCTCAAACACTGTTTCCTGAGAAGCCTTCTCCAAGCCTCTACTAGTTGCCTTTGGGTCAAGATGCAGAACTCTCAGCTACTTCTCCACCACCATGTCTGCCTGCATGCTGCTATGCTTCCTGTTATGATAGTGAATCAAACCTCTGCATCTGTGAGCCAGCACCAATTAAATATTTGCCTCTATAAGAGTTGCCTTGGTCATAGTTTCTCTTCTCAACAATAGAAACCCTAACTAAGACAGATGTAATTTCACTACAGAGTCATCTGATAAGACAGCTGGGAAAATATAATGAGTTACCTTTGTAGTACATTTTCTAGTTATGTTTCTTTGCTATGATAAAGACCATGACCAAAGGCAATGTCTAAGATGGATTATTTGGTTTACATACTGCAAATCATGTCTCATTGAGGGGATCCAAGGCAGAAAACTTAGGGCAGGAACTGATGGAAAGTCTTTGAAGAAATGCTGCTTAATAGCTTGTGCCCCATCATTCATTACGCCTGATTTCTTATATAACCCAAGACCATCTGACTAGGGGTGTCATTTTCAACAATTGTCTGGACCCACAAACATCAATCATTTAATCAAGAAAATGTCCATCAAACTTACCTAAATGCATATCTGGTAGAGAAAATTTCATGAGATTCCTTTTTCACAGATATGCCTAGTCTGTGCCAATTTGACATAAACTACCCAGCATAGTTTGTCAATAGGATATCTGGGAAGTGTGTGTGTGTGTGTGTGTGTGTGTGTGTGTGTGTGTGTGTCTATGTGTATCTGTGTGTGTCTGTGTGTGTCTCTGTGTGTGTGTCTGTGAGAGAGAGAGAGAGAGAGAGAGAGAGAGAGAGAGAGAGAGAGAGAGAGAGATTATATAATATATGGACTATAAAGTATTGGCCTTCAATTTTCTATTGTTACATATATTCCTTATGTAAAAGAAAGCCCTGAAGTTCATCAATATTAAGAGAAAAATAAGTTAAGACAAATTCTGTTGGAAATAAAGCAAAAAGCTATTCAAGTAATAGAAAATATGTACAGTGATACATGTAATAGTCAAATATTATGGTTTAAGTATGAAATATCCCTCAAAGGGCTCTTGTGTGTTTGAGATTCACTACTAGCTAGCTGGTAGATTTGGTCATTTCAAGGTAATTGAATCATGAAATCTTTGATTTATCAGTGGATTAACCAACTGATTAAATCATAAACTTTTGGACTTTAGAGAAGTTTATTGGAAGAAATAGGTCAATAGAAACATAACTTTGAAGGTTATCTTCTTTCTAACATCTTCCTATATCATGCCATCTAAGTTCTATATGCAGTGATTAGCTTTCCTCCAAAATGATATTCTCCTCTCCTAGTCAAGGGCCCAGAAACAGCCAAATGAAGTTCTAAAATGCAATAAATATCTCTTCATTTAAGATGATTTTCCCAGGCATTTTCCACAGTGACAGAGAGATGTGATTAACACAAAGCACTTAAAGGATGTGAGAGTAACTACAAAGAAGTGAGGCAAAGCAAGGTCATGTCAGCTTTAATAGCAATCTAAAAGCAAATAATCAAAAATGTGACATGTTAGTAGTTTGATAAGAGAACATACAAAGTAAGAAAAGGGATGGTTTGGCGTGTTTTAATGACATTATGGAAATGTTTTCTTTTGAAATTGAAACAAGTTATAGGATATGTATATATCTGGGCAACTCAAGAGAGACTCACATATCACAAAGTTTGATAATGTAAACACAAGAAAATGTGACCCACTGAACTAGATTTCACAAGGAAATGAAGGAGCTTAGATCAAGAACCTGGGGCATGGTGGTAGGGGAGATTTCTTGATTAATTCAATTTGTCTTATGTTATTTTAAGTAATATTTACATTTTAGGCTAGGGAGGAACTGTTTTAGGTTTCAGCTCCAGTAATATCCATCTCCATTACTCACTACTCACTGAACAACAAAATGAGTCATGACAGATGGCATAAGTGAGTGCATGCTCTGTTTTACTTACAAAAGCAGGTGAGTGATCAGAGTTCTCTTACTCAGTCTCTCTGAGAAGGTTGAGCAGTAAAATGATTGTGGACCCTTCAGATTTATATTATGGAAATTGGAATTAGATACTGTAATCTCTAGCTCTCAGAAATAAATGGCCTATATGCTGTTGAAATCATAAATTCATATGTAAATTATGTTAAAAACAACCAGTTAATTCAAGCAACTTAGTAAGTTAAATCATGCAGCTTAGAGTAGAATTTATGGGCTTGCTTCTCACAGAGGACACTTTCTTCCTGCTGACATAAACTACTTCCCTTTAGAATGTGTAATCAAGAAGTCAAATGCTTCTGGAACATTATTAAACACTATCTTGTCATAAATAAATAAAATGGTTTGGTTTTGAATCCTAATGGAAAGTGTCAGAACTTTGGCTGAAAAACTGTGACTTCTAATTAAATCAGCATGCTGACTGATTCCAATAGTGCCTCCTCTCTCTCACGTTAACTGCAAAGCCTTGGGAATTATCATTCTGAAAGAGTCTCAGGAAGTACAAAGGCTACATAAAGTACTTCAACACTCAGTGTCAGCCCCCAACAGCCCTTTCATACATGCCTTTTGCTTTGCTGTCCTCCAATAGTCTATAACAGATTCTTATCATCTTATAGCTGGAACAGGATTCATCTGAACTATGCATGTGAACATCACAGAACTTTCAGCTCTACAAGAGTGCTAGAAGGACCTCTGAGCAATCAAGTTTGCCTCTTTACTGTTATTATTAAAGTTAGAAGCTTTTTTTTTTTTTTTTGGCCAAAGAAAAACATTTGTCCTATTAAAAGTATCCTCCCAAACATTCAAGATTCTTTAAAAATGTATTTGCTAGATCCCACATCAACTTGTCAACAATTTTATTAGCACTGTGATGATGTGCTGAGAATATGTCCCTTTCCACTAAGGGAGAATTTCTAAATTTTCCCACCCTGTTGGCTAAATCTCATGCTGATATTCTACTCTCTATTTGTCTGCCAAGTTTGGGTATATTTTGGACACACCACAATGGACTTTGAATTAAACAATATCAGAGTTCTTTTCTACATCAGAGGTTGTGATTATGCAGGTCTATATTTTTTATTTGCCTTGATTTTATTTGTACTGATAGGAAAATCAACAGACAAAGACAGGGATCTGGTAGACTAGACATAATCTCAATTTAGGAATCTTTCAACTCAGCTTTCAGTAGTAGGCTCCAAGTGCTCAGACATTGTTATTTTTTGCAAGTTATCAGCTCGAAGTATTTTCTCAGCATTCAACACATTGTTGAGCCCAATACGTACATAATATATGCTAGTTTTATGAACTCATAAGAGTCAGAAAACTTATTTTGTCTGATTATATCAGTCACCTTTTATCATCACAATAGCAATTTCAGAAAAGCAATGGCATGAAATCACAGATTCTATCTTAAATCGGTCTTAGAAGTTAACTACAACAATTTTCATCACATTGTATTTTAGGAAATTGGAATCCAAGGGGAAAAATGTGTGTTAAAGGCTCCAAGTTAAATGGTGCCAGACACCAGGCCAAATTTCCAATGCACTCCAGTCTATATCCTCTTACACATATCAAGAATAGAAGAGATTACCTTCTTCTGTTTTTAGATTTGAAACTGCATCAATGAATTGTCCAGTTGTCTTCATATATATTAAAAGTAATCAATTTTTAATTAAGAAAACAAGTAAATGATTAATCCATATACAAGGAAGAATTAATCAAATTGTTGTTATACTAGATCAATATTTTTAATTTGCAGGTGGCAACCAATTATTGGGTTTTGAATTCATTTTTGTGGGTAACAAATAGACTTTTATTAGAATAGGATTGTATAGAAAACATTAGAATAATTTTCATTAGTAAAGTCTTTTCATGAAATTTTTATTAGGTACGATATATATTTTTTCGAATTGCAATATTTCTCTTATTGTATTTTAGCATAAAAATTGAAAATGAATGCACTATTTGACTTTCTTGGATTTCATGCAGGAAACTAGGAAATGGGGCCAAAAAATTAAAATAAAATGAAAAGAAACTCATGTAGCAGTTGCCACTATTGTTTTTTGTTTGTTTTATTCTGTTTATCGAGTTACTTATACTGAAGAGAGTCTGTTTATTCTTCACCTGCAATTCTTTGTAAAAGCTCTGGATATTGAGGGAATGCTCACTGTCATTCATCTTCTAAATGCAAGCTACAGACCCTCACAAAAATACTGAATGACATCACCACTGATTTTAATAGGCAGCTGAGCTCCACTTGATATGTTTCTGAGAAAACGCTGACAAAAGCAAAATGTCTCCTTCAGCTGCTAGGAGAAAGCAGCCTCTAAAGAGCATAGGGAAACATTGTGCCAAGCAGTGAGGCATAACTTTCTGCTGAGCCAGACAGTCAGAGAGGATCTGACATTCCCCGGGGCCACAGAAGCCCCTGAGTTAAAAAATAGAGACACTCTTCCTGTTTCAAACCTAGTAAAGTGATATGGAGAAGGATTTTCTGTCTTTTCTCAGTGATTATTTGTGTGATTTCTACCATTCCTATATTTTACTATAAAATTTCTGCATGAGACCAGAGACTTGGTCAAAATATACTCAGTTGCAAGTGTTCTAGGCAGATGTCAAACTGGTAGACTAACTCTGATTAATTTGTGTTTGGAATGCTAACAAATCCTAAAACATTCAAGGAGGGATTTCTAGCCTGACAGACACTCAGAAAATGATAGCAGACATTTGAGAGTACTGAACTCAAATAACCATCTTAAGACCAAATCCTTCTTCTAGTTTTTATCACCATCCATATTCCTTACCATGATAGAACATGGGGTCAATACTATGACATCTACTGAGATTTACCCTCTCAGTATCAGCATTTGACAAAAGAAAAACTAAAACTATTTCTTACAAAGGTGAAACCATGTATTGGTGTCAAATGCAAATTTACAAATAAATAAAACATAGAAATCAGACATCACCCTAAGACCATATGCCCAGCTCTTGATTTGGATACAAGAAATCACTTTACAAAGTCTCAATTATTATATTAGAAGAGGAAGAAGGAAGAAGCTTGCAAAGAAAAAGCCTTGTTTGAGCAAAGCAGAACATCCTTAGTTATCATAAATCTCAAATGCTCCTTTTTATTCTATTTTGAATGACACTCTGAAGGTCTCACTAGACTCCTCTGTATTTCATTGGGACTTATACTTTCTGTTCCAGAGTTATGGTATATATTCACATATAATTTTTTTTAAACTCAGGAAATATCTCTGTGGTTGATTTAGGTATGCTTTTAACCTTTTTGGAAAATGCATAGGGGTTTCAAGAAGTTTCACCCAGTTTAGCTGTTTCTCTCTCTCTCTCTCTCTCTCTCTCTCTCTCTCTCTCCTCTCTCTCTTTCTCTCTCTCTCTCTCTCTCTCTCTCTCTCTCACACACACACACACACACACACATACACACACACACACACATTCAGGAAGTTATGAGTTTATGAGTTACTTTTATTAATTACAGAGAATGGGACAAAACAGCAACCTACAATATATATTTCCAAATCTTATTTTAGTAATTTACAATAATAACTTAAGAAATCCTATCACTGCTTGATTTTTAATTTTAATGCTGACTATATAGCAGTACATCAAAATCATAAGATTCATAAGTCACTTTCCCTACATCTACTCTCCTCCAGTGTTGCTTTCACCATTCTTAGATCTTCTTCATACCCTACTAACTCTGTTCAGAAGTAATGACCTTCTTGACTTTTTGGAACTGATCTGATAACTATCTATTATCAATTGTACAATCTTTATTTTAACAGGAACAAGTCCCTATCATTAGAAGATTGTCATTAATTTCAAGAGAATTTGGTATATGGTAATTACATACTGTACTTTTGGACAGGGATAGGTGGGTAAGGCATTTCAAAATTACCATGCATTTTATCTGAACTTAGCTCAATTCAGTATGTACACCAAGTAAAATATATTTTGAGACATTTGTAAATGAAAAGGTGTTGTAGTAAATATTTTAAAAAATGGCCACCGGTCAAGCTGACTAAGTTGTGGCGGCTCTGCCTAGCTCAGCCACCATGTTTCTCGGCTGGAGGTCATATGCCTGCCGCAGCTAGAAATGGCCAGAAAGAAACACCAGCCCTGCCAATCTTCCACGCTGTCTCCGCAAGGCTGGGCATTGCCCAGACCATCCTGCCATCCATGCAGGCCCGGTAGAAAAAAAATGAGACTCTAATGCTTAAAGATTAATCAAAGGCTTTATATGTTTGGTAAAGCTCAATAACAATATGCCCATAAAAAGAAAGTTGTTTCCCAATTAGCTAACCTAAATAAAAGTAGTTACCTGCACTGCTCTCCATACCTGTATGGCTTTCCATCCTCCTACATCTCTGCTCTTCCTTCTCCCCTTCTTCTCTTTACTCCTCCTTTTCCCTTCCTTACTCCACCCACCTTAGCTTATCCTACAAAAAGGTAGGGCACACCTTCTGGATTACTTTTAAACAGATTGATGTGTCTTAATCGACTTGTGTATGATGGGTTTGTAACAACTGATTTGAAGTGGAAATACCCTAGCTTCTTCCCATGATATGACTTTTCTAGGGAGGAAAAGCCATCTTGAATAGAAGAAAAGTTGCTTCCTCAAATGTCTATCTTGATACTTACATTCCAGCTGAGATACAGTTTCAAACTGGAGTAAATTGAAGCAAATGTTGCAATCAATTAGACACTCAAGGAGGGCAAAAATATACTATGTAAGTACTTGTGTTATATTTTAAAGTTCTCTCTCTCCAAGGAATATTTTGAACATTTCTGGAGGATACCTATAGGTATGAGGTGGAAGGCATGCAGCAGGAATTCAAGACAGCCTGTCACACTGCATTAATTAAAAGGAAGCAAAGGGCAACAAATGCTAGAACTCAGTTTCATTTCTCTGTTTTATTTAATTCATGGATCCAGCCCATTGAACAGAACTATCTACTATTAGGATGGATCTTCACATCTCAATTAACTTTTCTACAAAATCCCTCTCAGACCTAGCCCATGATTTTTTTTTTCCTCCTAGGTGTTTTAGATGGATCCTATCAAGTTGAAAATCATTATTAAGCATCATAGTAATTTAATCTACTTTACTGTGTATTTAAAGTATATTTGATGAAAAAACTCTCATTTTTGTGCCACTGAAATTAATTACTGTGAAAAAAATATTTTACTAAGGGAGAAATGAGAATTTAAACACAGGGCTTGTAATTGCTTAGTAATCAAAATGTTTTCATATTTATAAAGGTAACTGGGAAAATTTTTCTTACACAGTGAAGGACATAGTATGAATGACAGAAAGAACCATAAAGGCTAGTGTATCTCACATTTATTCAATGGATATTTTCAGAGGGTATTTCATATGGAAGGCAGTATGCTATACTATCAGAAAAGCTCTGACTTTGTAGGTTAGTGTTCTGGTAAAAAGTTAATTTCAAATGAGGATGAAGGTAGCATATTTTCAGAAGGAAATATGACCATAAGCAAATGTTACACTTCTATCCACATGTGTCTACATGAGTGAAATTCACTTTAACATAATCACGACCATGGCTATTTGCAGCACAATTACTGCTCAGCAGCATATTTGAAAAGGAGTTTTCTTGGTGCCTTGGAGATCTAAGCCTTCTTGTATATATGCTAAATTACAGTGAATGCTCATTCTTTGATATCAAATTTCACCGTTGAAAAAGCATGGCGTAATCTGAAGATATAATAATACACAGAGTAAGGTAACACATGACCAATCTGGAAACCATCAGATTTGGGCAGGACTATCTCAAATAACAACAACAACAACAAACCTCTGTGAGCCAGAAACCCACAAGATGAAAAACCCTTTATGAATTTCTGTGTGTTACAACGTTAGAAGGATTTTAGCATATGTTATATTAATGTAAAAGTTATTTTAGTGTAACAATAATAGTAGATTTTAACAAAAAAAGGAATGCTAGTTTGTTAAGAAAAAAAGAAAAAGCTCATAAACTAGAAAGCTAGAACTTTATATTTCTGTGTACTTCTCAAAACCTGATGTTGCATAACCTATTTTCTACAAGTTCACTGAATTTAGTACAACTCATATCAGATATTGAGTATCTGGTATTTCTATTTATTCTTTTAAATGTACTAATTTTGTCTATAGAAATGTTCATAATGTGCCAAGTATTTTCTATGGTTAATTTCTTTTTTTTAATTAATCATTTCTTTTGTTTACATCTCAAATGATATCCCACTTCCCAGTCACCCCCTCCACCAACCCCACATCCCACATCTGCCCTCCCACCGTCCCTTTTGCCTGTATGAGAATGATCCTCCACCCACCCACACTCTCCTGCCCCACCACTCCAGAATCCCCCTACTCTGGGACATCCAACCTCTGCAAGACAAGGGCCTCCCCTCCTGTTGCTGTTGGGCAAAGTCATTGTCTGATATATATATATGGAGCTATGAATAACTCCAGGTACACTCCTTTGTTGGTTGCTCCTCCACTCCTTCTGTCAGCTCCCTGACCAGGTTCCCTGAGTTCATCCTGATGATTGGCTCCAAGCATCCACCACTGCATTGGTCAGTTGCTGGCTGGACCTCCCCAGGAACTGCCACACTTGGTTCCTGTTCACAAGCTCCTCTTGAACACAGCAACAGTGTTGAGTTTAATGTCTGCAGACATGATGTATCCCAGGTGTGGCTGTCCCTGGTTGGCTCCTCCTTCAGTCTCTGTTCCATTTTTTTGTCCCTGTTGTATCTTTGGACAGGAACATTTCTGGTTTAAAAAACTTTAAGATGGGTGGGTGGCCCCATCCCTCAACCAGGGGCAGTGACTATCTACTCGAGGTGGTTTCCACAAGTTCTATCTCCCCCTTCTCTGTGAATTATGGCTAATGTCAATCATGGTGGGTGCTGGGAGCCTCACATTTCTCTGGTGTCTGGGACCTCCAGTGATTATCCTCAGTTAATTTCAATAGCACCTTTACCTGATTTAAACTCCTTACTCATTTTTCTCTAATTTATCTCCAGGAATAAACTAGAACATTGTATCTTATCAGATATGTCTCCTCTAATTTCTTTATACAGTGTATATTTAAATCTTTCCTGTTTGGAAGCTTTAAAACACAGTAAACAAAACCCAGTAAATCCTTTGATAACTTATCCATGTTCTATTCTCAAAGATGTTAATACAGTATTTAAGATGTTAATACAGTATTTAAAATAAGACTCCTTTGGTTGTAAGTTTCAGAATAGAACAAAAGATAGCATAAAACAGAAGGATTTTTAGTTTCTATGTCTATATGGGCACTCAAAAGTAATTTGTGAAACATGGGACAATTTGGCCTCAGGATCAACTGATGGGGTAAGAGGCAAACAAAATAAGTGTTCAGCAGTAGTAAATATAACTTTACAGGACAGTAATAGGTAATTTACAAAATTGCTGATATCATTAGAAATGTTATGTGGGTTTTTTGTTTCATTTTCTTTCATTTTCTTTTTAGATGCAGGGTCTTGTCAAGCATCCTTGACTGGTCTTGGATGCTTGGATGTGTTGCTATTCTTCTGTCATAGCCTCTATAATGTTAAAGATTCATGGAATATGTATGCTACAACACCCAGCATGGAGGAATGTTCGAAAAGATGTTTTAGTAATAGATGTAAACACAAGTAAAAAGCTAGGTATAGAGGTGCTTACTTGGAATCCTAGAATTTGAGAGGTGAAGGCAGGATGATCTAGTACTTAAGATCTTCCCCTATTATATAATGAACTTGAGGTCAGCCTGAGATAAATGCCTCAATAATAATCCACAAGTAAAAGAATGTTAAAGCCTTCATATAGTTATTTAAAACAATTTAAATGAAAAATTAAAAGAACATATAAAATATAAAATATGATATTGACTATTGGACTTTTTTTTTTCTTTAGACATAGTTGTATTTTTCAAATTTCTGAAACTTTTTCAGAATGTATTATATTTACGCAACAATTCAATACCACATTAAGTATACCCTCTTGCATTTGGCATTTTATAGTCCCATAAGTTTAGGTCACTATAGCAAATTCTCACTTAGATCTTTAACTTCACACCCAATTTGATAACAACTGTTCACCAATATATTGGTCATTCATTTTTAAATTTGTCACTTCTACTTAATCACAGAAGACAGTACAGCATGAAACAAACAATACAAAGCACTGTTGTTGTATGAAGGAGTGTGGGGCTGTAGCTCACACCTGGGCATGGGTCCTGTTGGGCTGACTTATGGATTCCGCATATGTCTGATGCCCCAGGCAGCTAGGGCCAGGACTCAGGGGACAGAAGTGCTGGAATTCAACTGAGTTCACTCCAAGCACCAGGTGGATGCCCTGGTTATAGGAAACCACTTAGTTCCACTCTGGGTGTGGGGAGATCCCAGTCTGAGATCCCTCGTGGGCCAGAGCTCTTGGGATTGGGGACTCCCAGGCAAGAAGGTGAGCAAAAATCATCTGGTCATAAAGTGCAGAATAACCATGCTCTAATCAACGACCCAAAAAAGCCAAATAACAAGAAGAGCCCAAGGAAGGATGGCTGAATCTTTCTGAAAAGAGAAAACACAATAGAGATCAGAGGTAAATGGAAGGAGAGAACTGGCTCGTAGAGGGGATGGGGAGGGGAGTAGGTTGGGAGGGACCAGATCATAAGAAGAGAAAGGGAGAGAGAATGGAGAAGGGTGATATTGGGGCAATGTCTAGGACATGCCAAAACATCTATGAGGTTAACTCTAGCTGAGAGTCTTAGCAGTGGGGGATATAGACCCTGAGGTGGCAACTTTCTGTAGCTAGGCAGGACTCCATGTGGACGGAAAAGGACAGCAACTTACTCATAAAACCTTCAATCCAAAATGGGTCCTGCCTACAAAATGTTCAAGGACAAAGAGCAGAGACTCAGGGAATATGCAGCCAATGACTGCACCAAGTTGAGAGTCATCCCATACATAGAAACCAATCCAAGACACTATTAATGATATTATCTTATGCTTGCTGTCAGGAACCTATCATAGCTGTCCTCTAAGAGGCTCAATCCAGCAGCCATGTAAAAGAGATGCAAAAACTCAAACCCAAACATTTGATGGAGCTCTGGGAGTCTTACTGAAGAGTTGGGATAAAGATTGAGGGACACAAAGAGGACAGAGACTCTACAAGAAGACTAACAGAGTCAACTAACTTGGACCCTTTGGGATTCCCAGAGACTGAATTACCAAGCAAAAGGCGAGCAGAGGCTGGACCTAGGTTCCTTACACATATGTAGCAGATGAGCAGCCTGATCTTCCTGCGGGTTCCCCCAAACAACTGGGGCAAGGGCTGTCCGTGATCCTGTTGCCTGCCTGCCTGTAGATCCCCTGCCCCTAAGTGGACAGACTTGTCTGGCCTCATTAGGAGAAGATATGCCAAGTGTTGCAACAACTTATATGCAGGGATTGTTGGGAGGGTGACACCCAGAGTGGAATTGGGGGAGGACTTGCATGAGGGGTTACTCAGAGGAGATGAAGGGCTTACTGTATTTGGTTATTAAGTGAGTAAGTAAATGTAATAACAAATCCAATCAATCAATTAATAAATAAATAATATATATGTACATGAATCTTATGAAATTAAGTTATACATGAAATATTTGAAATTATAGGGATTTTTGCTTTGTAAAGTATATTATGCCATTTCTAGGATGTTACTAATGGCAAAATCTCCTTTATGGAATAGAAAGATTAGAGATAAAATAGATTGAAAATACATGTTTTTGGTACCAAATGCTAGTGATGAAAGGCATCTTTTTTAATTTCCAGAAGATTTCTATAAAATAAATACTACACCATAAATTTTCTAGATGAAAAACTCAAAATGGTTAAGTAATATCCACAAGTTCAAGAAACTAGAAAACAGCATTTCTAAGATTCAAAATTGAAACATTTTAATGTTGTAATCAAGGTGTTTCCATAGTGTCCTGATGAAGCAACCAAAAGTCAGATGTGAACAATGATACTAAAAAAGAGCCAAGAGTAATACTAACACTTTAATATTTACAACTTTGATTTAGACTTTCCAGGAGTTTATGAATATATAATCCATTTGCTTTGATATGGTAGTAGGAGTCTCCTTCCTACATTAAAATATCAGTACTGATACATGATTTCCAACACTCAGGAGCCTGTCACAGGACTGAAAGTTTAGGACCAGTCTGAACTATATAATAAGACTCTCTCTAGTCACAGCAACAAGAAAAAGATAAATACTACAGATGAGAATTACTATATCTAGTTCTTATACCATAGTTTTGTGTGATTCTTTTTTCTTCACAAAGACATGTAACCACTCACTCCAGATAAGGTAACAATGACAAACTAACACATAATTCCTTCTAATTCCAACTTGGAGATCCACTGAATTAATTTATAAATCGTTAGTGTTACTTACAGGAACATCAATAACCTAAAAATAATAATATCACTGAAATCATCTCACACCTGTATAGATGATAACTTCCTCTTAGCTGCATAGCAAGTATTCCCTTTCACTTACCCTAGAATGTTCTCTAAATTTTACTATCCATTCAGCTCATAAGATCATGACACCATGTCTAGTAAGTATGCAGCAAATTATACACAGATGGGAGAAAGTGAGGTATAGGGAACTTGTGGCTGGAATCTCAAGTGAGGATCTAATGATCTTTCCTACCCCTTCCTTCTATGAAGGAATATCTACTAGCCAGACCTGCAGTGTCTCCTCCATTTAGTCATAGCTAGATTGGTGATGATAATACTGGTCATTATTCTTGGAGTACAATGCTGTGCAACAACTGGATCCTGAAACACTTACAACTTTGATACCATCATTTGTCAAGTAAGCCAAGATAAATACATGTAAGTTTCCTCTTTATATGTTCACTCATGTTGATTCATGAGAAGATATACCCTTAAGCATTCACCATGAAAATTAGCCCATTATCACTGCCACAGCATTGGTCCAAGTCAGTAGCTATGATATATTTATAACAATACTCATTTCCAGGTACATACATAAATTGATTTGAGTTGCAATAAGCTTTCAAAAATTTGGGGGGACAAAGCTGATCATATGGTCTAATATTTATATGAAATGAAATATTTATAAAGAAGAAGGTAAATAATACCTTAAAGTGGGGTCAGATGTTTATTATGATATATATTATAAAATAAATTATTATAAATTAATGTGATGAAATGCCACTGTTTTCAAAGCATTAACAAACATAATAGAATATAAAAAATAACAGTGGGATCCATGAGTTATTTATAGCCTGATATATCACTTGTATTCGAAGTCAACAGAAGTTAGTATCTACATTTTATTTTTTAAATTAAATATATGTAATATCTTCACAGTAAATTATAAAAACTACTAATTTAATAGAAAAAAATGTGTAAGATGGACATGGCATTAAACTGCTTCCTAAATAATTAAGTTCATACCCATAGACTACTACAGCTCTTAACTCTCATCTAAGAAGCTTCTTTTTACTGTAGGTATTGATTACTATAGAGACTCCTCACAACTAGTCAAAATGCAGAGAAAACACTGTGGAGTGCTCACACCTCAATGGAATATTTATATCAAACCTCCTTCAATGATCATGTATTATCATGGAAAAAGAAAAGGGAAGATTTTAAGAGTAAAAGGTACTGAAGGTCTAATAGAAACCATATTTTCCAGTCATGGCAGTACCATTGCACACACGAATTCACAGGAGGTGTGATTGCATGTACAAGACCAATACAAACCAAGCCATTCAAAATTTTAGAATATACCAGGAATGAGCTCACAAACTACCAATCCTGGCTGAGATGCTATTGGCAATTGATGGCTACTAAGGGAAAAGGAGTCAGTCTTCTTTAGGGATACAGTCACTAATAAGTTCAAAGACCTGAAAGTCTGAAACTTAGGGATAGAAAGGAGAAAAACTATTTCACGATGTAGGAATAGCTAAGGCTTTTAAAATAGAACTCCATCTGCACCCACAACTGCAATTGTGGATCTGCACATGGGACCCTATCCCACTATTCCACCTGCCTCTCAGGAGTTTTTACCTAACCTGAGATAGGCAGTTAAGACATCCCCTGTCCCATCACCCCATGCACCTGCTGGGACCCTAGTAAGCTTAGAAGTCTTGTGCTCTGCCACACCCTGTCAGAGCTCCATCCTCCTGGTTCACACCTATACCAAAAATTGCAGATCATCAAAACATGGCCCCCTCCAAAATTCTGCCTGCATCCTAGGAGGTCTGCTATAACCTGAGTCACACAGGTAAGACTCTCCCACCCGAGACCACAAAAGAAGCTAGAGTAGCCATTCTAATATCTAATAAAATATACTTTCAACCAAAGCTTATCAGAGGAGATGGGGAAGGAGACTTCATAGCCATCAAAGGAAAAAGCCCACCAAGATGATGTCTCAATTCTAAACATTTATACTGAAATGTAAGGACACCCATGTTCATCAAAGAAACTTTGCTAAACTTCAAATCACATATTGAACCCCACACAATAGTAATGGGAGACTTCAACACCCCACTCTCACCAATCAACGTACCATCAAAACAGAAACTGAACAGAGAAACAATGAAACTAACAAGTATTAGGTAGCAAATGGATGTAACAGATATATACAGAACACTCAACCCCAAAACAAAAGAATATACCTTCTTCTCAGGATCTGATAGAACTTTGTCTAAAACTGATTATATAATCAGGCACAAAGCAAGCCTCAATGGACACAAGAAGACTAAAATAATCCTTTCATATTTTTTCAGATCATCATGGATTAAGGATGGACTTCAAAAACAGAAACAACAAAAACCCTACATACTCATGGAAAATGAACAACTATACACACAATGATAATTTGGTCAGGGAAGAAATAGATTAAGAAATTAAAGACTTTCTGGAATTCAATGAAAATGAAAGCATATTATACCCCAAATTATTGTTCACAATGAAAGCAGTGCTAAGAGGAAATTCACAGTACTGAATGCCTTCATAAGAAATTAAAGAGATCTTGTATTAGTAACTTAACGGCACACCTGAAATCTCTAAAACAAAACCAAGCAAACACAACCAAGAGGAGTAGACAACAAGAAATATTCAAACTTAGGGGTGAGATCAATCAATTAGAAACAAAGAGAACAATACAAAGAATCAACAAAATCAAGAACTGGTTCTTTGAAAAAAATCAACAAGATAGACAATCCCTTAGCCAAACTAACCAAAAGGCACAGAGATAGTATCTAAATTAACAATATCAGAAATGAAAAGGAAGATATAGCCTTTGGCCTGGGGCGGACCTGTAGCTGGGCTGCTCCTGTGGAAACACGGGATCCTGAGACATCCTAGAGGGACCCACTGCACCCAGAGCAGAGGCCCGCCCCTCTGGTCTATAACTTCCCTTGCGCCGGGACCCTGGTCCTTTGGCCTGGGGCGGACCAGCAGCTGGTCTGCTCCTGTGGAAACACCAGATCCTGAGACATCCTAGAGGGACCCACTGCACCCAGAGCAGAGGAGCAGAGGATGCGTAGCTGGTCTGTGCCTGTGGAAACATCTGATCCTGAGACATCCTAGAAGACCTACTGCATCCAGAGCAGAGGGAGCTTAGGATCACAGGAACACAGAGACATCTGGAATCCGAGGAGATCTGACACAAGCAAGATAACTGGAAAGACAGACTCCAGTCAGACACAGTGAGCACAGGTAACACTAGAGTCAACCAGATGGCAAAAGGCAAGCACAAGAACACAAGCAACAGAAACCAAAGTTACCTGACATCATCAGAACCCAGTTCTCCCACCATAGCAATCCCTGGATACTCCATCACACAGGAAAAACAGGACTCAGAATTAAAATCACTTCTCATGATGATGATGGAGGATTTTAAGAAGGACATAAGTAACTCCCTTAAAGAAATATAGGAGAACACAGGTAAACAGGTAGAAGCCCTCAAAGAGGAAACACAAAAATCCTTGAAAGAATTGAAAGAGAACACAGGTAAACAGGTAGAAGCCCTTAAAGAGGAAACACAAAAATCCTTTAAAGAATTTCAAGAAAACACAACCAAACAGGTGAAGGAATTGAACAAAACCATCCAGGATCTAAAACTGGAAATAGAAACAATAAAGAAATCTCAAAGGGAGACTACTCTGGAGATAGAAAATGTAGGAAAGAGATCAGGAGTCATAGATGCAAGCATCACCAACAGAATGCAAGAGATAGAAGAGAGAATCTCATGCACAGAAGATACCATGGAAAACCTCGACACAACAGTCAAAGAAAATGCAAAATGCAAAAAGCTCCTAACACAGTACATCCAGGAAATCCAAGATGCAATCAGGAGACCAAACCTAAGGATAATAGGTATAGATGAGAGTGAAGATTCCCAATCTAAAGGGCCAGTAAATATCTTCAACAAAATTATAGAGGAAAATTTCCCCAACCTAAAGAACGAGACACACATCAACATACAAGAAGCCTACAGAACACCAAACAGACTAGATCAGAAAAGAAATACCTCCTGTCACATAATAATCAAAACACCAAATGCACAAAACAAAGAAAAAATACTAAAAGCAGTAAGGAAAAAGGTCAAGTAACATTAAAGGCAGACCTAGAAGAATTACACCAGACTTTTCACCAGAGATTATAAAAGACAGAAGATCCTGGTCTGATATCATACAGACCCTAAGGGAACACAACTGGCAGCCCAGACTGCTATACCCAGCAAAACTCTCAATCACTATAGATGGAGAAACCAAGATATTCCATGACAAAATCAAATGTGCACAGCATCTTCCCACAAACCCAGCACTTCAAAGGATAATTGATGGAAAACGCCAACACAAGGAAGGAAACTACAACCGAGAAGAATCATGGAAGTAATCTTCCAACAACCCCCAAAAATAAAAAGTAGCTACACAAACATAATTCCACCTCTAATAACAAAAATAACAGGAAGCAACAATCATTTTTCCTTAATATCCCTTAACATCAATGGACTCAATTTTCCAAATAAAAAGACGTAGACGATCAGACTGGATACATAAACAGGACCCAGAATTTTGTTGCATACAAGAAACGCACCTCAGTGACAAAGACAGACATTACCTCAGAGTAAAAGGCTGGAAAACAATTTTCCAAGCAAATGGTCCCAAGAAACAAGCTGGAGTAGCCATTCTAATATCAAATAGAATCGACTTTCAACCAAAAGTAATCAAAAAAGCTAAGGAAGGACAGTTCATACTCATTAAAGGAAAAATCTACCAAGATGAACTCTCAATTCTGAATATCTATGCTCCAAATGCAAGGGCACCTACATACATAAAAGAAACTTTACTAAAGCTCAAAGCACACATTACACCTCACACAATAATAGTGGGGGATTTTAACACCCCACTCTCTCCAATGGACACATCGTGGAGACAGAAACTAAACAAAGACACATTGAAATTAGCAGAAATTATGGACCAAATGGATTTAACAGATATCTATAGAACATTTCATCCTAAAGTAAAAGAATGTACCTTTTTCTCAGCACCTCATGGTAACTTCTCCAAAATAGACCATATAATTTGTCACAAAACAGTCCTCAAGAGATACAAAAAGATTGAAATAATCCCCTGCATCCTATCAGATCACCACAGACTAAGGCTGGTCTTTAATAATGACAGAACCGAGGGAAAACCCACATCCATGTGGAAACTGAACAATGCTCTACTCAATGATGACTTTGTCAAGGAAGAAATAAAGAAAGAATTAAAGACTGTCTAGAATTTAATGAAAATGAGGAAACATC
>JAJTUV010003330.1:85000-146779 GCA_021653895.1 Mastomys natalensis | reverse complement strand
TTGAGTGAGAATGTATAGGTAAATAGAGTTTATCTTCATATCACCAAAGCTGTCATGAATATGGCTATCCATCTGGGTTTTGTACTTTCCAGAATGTATTTGTTCTTTAGTTTTATTATAATGGTTTTAATATGTTACTGAGTAGAAGATACACATCTGAGGTCTTTACAAAAACTTTTGGTCTAGTAAAGAAGACTGTGGAAAAGAGAATGGACTATAAATTATTGAGCTCCTGTTACTAACTTGAAGTAAGACCATACTGGATTCAGCAAACTCTGAATCCAGTGAACAGTGTCTTTCTAAGGAATAGAATGTAAATTTGGGAATCAATCAGACTCCCATGAAACACAGAAGAGAGAGAAGCTACACAGACATAAGCTAAGGAATGCATAATCCCTGCATTTTTTTCTATCATCTATTTTGTTGCACTATTCCATAGACACATGAGAAAACATCTACTTATTCAGTAGAATACAGAGAACAGATCAAATTAAGGTACCAACAATGTCTCATTTAGTGACCAATGCTTTACTGGGCTTAATTGCAGAAATATTTGTAAGAGCTACTCTCCATGAAGAATGTTGTTACCCTAGGCTTGTTTAAACCAGCCATCACCAGGTTCCACCAGGTGTGCTAATTGCTACCCATAAAATGACTTCCAAACAACTCAGATCTCTCTAACTCTGTCTCATCTCTTACCTTTCTCATTCTTTATCTGTCTGCCTTTCTCTTCTTTCGGGAGCAAGGAAGGTAAATTTTGCTTTCTCAATACCTATTCTGAAAAGTATTCATCCACTAAAGAGATACCACAGGAAGTTATTTTCACAGCACATGTTAAATAGTCCAATTTTATGTCAGTATTTTGTGCATAAAAACATTAAAATAATTTATAAGCAATTTCATCAGTCTAACATTTATCATTATATGTATGACATTTCTTGGCTGATTCTGAAAAATGTTTCCTGGGTAGAAAATAGAAACAGTAAATATGCTTTATAAATCTTTTAATGCAGTATAGAAACTTATTAGAGGTATCAGAAGTCTTTGTTCTATATAGCATTTAAAAATGTTTAAGAATAATTCACCAAAACAGAGAACAGAATTCTGTAAATTATTCTGTATTTTTGACATCAAGTGAATCTTTTCGGAATACTGTGTCTAAAGTGAAACTGTTCAAGGATGTGTACCTTATCAAATGGTGCAACAGTGTGAGGAAACCAGGATAGAAATTGCATAGACACAGGAGGAAAATAACCCCTAAATATTTACAGTATAATAAAAATGGAAATGAACAATGCATGACGATGTAAGTCAGAATTATGTGTAAATATAAAACTCAGTGAACAAAATAAGGATTTGTTATAATTATGTATTTAAGTGATGCATGGGTCTTATTATTGCTGTTAAAGATTTCTTTCATATTTATTATTATTTCTGATTTTGATAAAACATATATTCTCAAGTTCATCAAAGATAATAAACACATAGAAGACAAAATCATTTTTACCCCCAAAATTTCTCCACACTCATAGTATTTGCATTATGATGTATATCTCTTAGGTGCTCTCTGTACTCAGTTGTGAAATTTCAGCCTTATTGATTAGTGATTGTAATGCTGTTAAATATTCTCCACACTACTAAAGAAGGAAGGTAATCATCAATATTCTCAGCTCTAAACTCTACAACCTACCACAGTGACTTGTCTACATGATACAAGGGTTGATAGTGGCCCAAATGTTATGGGAGTAACCAACTACTTTAAAAAATCCAGACATAAGACCCACATCATGAGATGGAAGCCATTCCTAACGTTGTAGTGGTCAAGTGTCTGAGACTAGATAAGTCATCGTCCATGGGAAAACCTAATGCTATTATTCTGTTGAAGGAATGTAACAATAAAGTGACTCCTAATAATATACTGCTATACCCATACTCAGCCAACCCACATCACAAAGACTTCATGTTGTGTTAGACGGAAGTTAACACAGAGGCCTAACACTAATCAATGTGCAGAGGGAGGAATTTCAAATAGTCACAAGATTCATATAAGTTCATTCAAGACAGGTTTCCATAACTGGAAAGAGGAAGTGAGCATTGAGTTCAACCCATAGCCAAGAAGCTGTCTGTAACTGATACCCATGGATGGTATATAATATATATATATATATATATATATATATATATATATAAATTAGAAACAAATCACTGGTTTGTTAGTGATATGGTTAGCCTCATAAATTTTTCAAAAGTTCCTAGACCTGGGCCATTGAGATAGATCACAAGGTAAACATGTTTCTACAAAAGACGGATGACCTGAGTTTAATCCACAGAACCAATAGAATGACAGAAGAGAAAGCCAATTCCACAGGCTGGCCTCTGACTGTCACTCATGCCTCCTATACTCATAAGTAAATAAACATTGTTTATATTTTAAAATTCTGAAACTTACACAAAATGGACTCTAGGACTCTATTCATGTTCTAGATTTTTATGTTATATTGTGTTAGCCTTACAACTTTCAAAGAATCCATGAAATGTTCTGAAATTCAGTCAATCTGTTGTGGATAGCCCCAGCCTTGTATTTTGATCCTAGTTCCACATTTCTGGGGAGGGGCTTTAGAGGATGATTGAATCTGTACACAGGTGACATCTTGTAAACCTTCTGTCCAATTAAAACCTGTAAAATAAAGGCTAGAGCCAGAGAATTGGCAGTAGAATGGGAGGTGGAGAAAAAGGCTTAGGGGAGGAGAGAGTGAGAGGAATTTGATATAAAAGGAACGGAAGAAGAGAAGAAGGAGAAGCAGGAGGAAGCAGGCAGAAGGAAGTCGGTGGTGGAAGGAAGCCAACAACAGAGGAGCCGGAATCAGAGGTAGAAGGACAACCAAGAGGCCTGGATGAACCACAAGTTATAAGGGATCTTATAGCCGGGGATTAGAGTAATGTAGTGGTAAATCTGCCCAATCTAGGCATGCTATTTATATCATAATTATTGAATTGTGTCTTCCTTTTACTGGTGTCATTCAGTTAGGAGATTTTACGGCAGCAAATTTGGCAAAGTTAAATAATTTCTACTACTACATCAATCTTTTTGCAAATTAAAGACTTATGGAAGAGACACTCCCCAAAGTGTTTCCCACACATACTTAAGATAATCTTCTCAGGATTAGTTTCAGAAAAACAGTGTGTTGTATTAATTTTTCTGATGAAAAACCTGAGGTACAAGGGCATAAAGTGACTTTCCCCAGAACTCAGAGCCATCCATCTTGGCAATGTAGCCAAAATATTAAAAACAGTCATATTAAATATGACTGTTGCATTTCCATATTAGCCACCAAATTATTTCTTCTCTTTCCTTAGCAGGAAATTGGGCAGAAGGACTTACTAGCTTACCTTCTATTCTAGGATATATAATAAAGACCCTGTGAATTGAAAATGGTGCCTACCCAGTTTCCTTAATTGAAAAACAAAATTCAAATCTGACCTGGGATTGCTCAGTGGGTAAAGTGCTTGCTGCTTAAGGATAAGGAGCTAAGTTCAGATCCCCAGCCCCTTCAAATTGTCCATCTTTTACCCCTGTACATCATGTAGTAAAGAACAAACATACTCCATCTTGGGACCCATCTCCATTTTCAAAGAAAAAGAGCCTGAGAATTTGACCTGCAGCTGAACCCAAGCTGCACCGAAGTTCCAGTAATAACCAATCAGCTTGTCTCTAGGCTATAACCTAGAATTCATCTTTAACTACTTCCTAGCAACAACGAATCAGGATTAGTCTGATAGTTCAAGATGTACTTTCAGACATTTTGTGATTTTTCTTTTTTTTTACTTCAGAGCACCCACAGGTTGCCTTATGATTCTCAATTGATTAAACGTTTGCCAGTCTGGAAACCTCCTTGCTTGTTTACCTTTTCCTATAAAATCTTATCCTGATAAGGACTGGGGCTTAACTTTCCTCTCTTACTATGGCAGATGGGACCAAAGTGAAGCTTTAATAAAGTCCCTACTGTGATTGTATCAGAATTGGCTCCTTGGTGTTCTTTGGAGGTTCACAAAAGCAGCTGAAATGGACACAGCACTAGGAAGGACAAGTTGTGGGTCTAAGATTTTGTGGTTGTGTTAATGTCCCAATTCCTCCACTGGAACTCTTGCCTGGTTATAGAAGATGGCAAGTTTAGGCTGGATATGCCTCAATGCTAGGAGACTTATGTAGAGTCAGCCTCATAGAGTTCTTGAAGTTTCAATTGTCCTAAGATTATAGATCTTCACAGAGATGCCACCCCCTCCTGGGTTGTAGTGTGTGCATGTTGTTGGTTTGAATTTTGGGTCCACTTCTGGCCATTCCCTAAGGGGCTAGGGCTGCTGGCTAGAGGGACAGAGGAATGTGTGTTCACTCAACACCAGTGCCAAGCAGAAGTTGGGCTATGTGAATCCAAGGGACTCTGCTCCAGGGATGGAGAACACGGTCTGGAGTTAGAATTCAGATCCTTCTAATAGCAAAATAAGCAGTTTGCCAATTTCACAGTAGGTACTAAGAAGCAAAATTTTACCTATCCTGTTCCTGCAAGGGTATTGTGAAAAAGCAATCTTCAAAGTCAGTTATTATTGTAGGCTAGGATCTTTACAAGAAAGATTTTAAAGGAAATTTGGAAATAAATGTTCCTTTCGTTAAATTAACTGTTCTCATCTCTAGTATCCTCCTCTATTTTCCTGATTTCTTTTTTACAAAATATAAAAGAATTCCATGGGACTTGTAGACTCTTCTAGATGTTGAGCCTACAGCTATTCTTTTACTAGTTGTTCAAGTGTCTGGAATTTTTATTATGTTTATGGGCACTATTTTTGCTAATTGGACAGTTGGGTAGACATTTTCAGGGAAAGGGTATGTCAGCAGTGTCCTCTTTTATAAATTTAGAAATTGGATACATTTGATGTCTTGTTTCTGGAACAGGGGCATATTTTGTGATTTTTCTCCATGACCATAATCAATAACTTCCCCAGGAGTAACTAACATATCAGACTTAATTTCCTTAATTGCTATCCCTGGAATTTCAGGAATGTTAAATTTCCTCAATTGCTGTCCTTCAAATTTCAGGAATATTAATTTACATACCCCAGTGTTGTGAAAGATACCTTTCCCATAAATTTGTGTTTATGCCAGTCATATAAGTTTCTAACATATCATTTTGTACTTCAGTTTCCACATAGGTAATCCACTGGACACTTTGTCTTATTCCTGATAATTTATGAATTCCTATAAATTGTATGGAAAACTTTGGAAGTACACAATTTGGACTGTAAGACTTTTTGAAAAAGTATGCTAACATCAGCTCCTGTTTCTACTAAATTTTCTATGTGAACACAATTCATTTGTATCATTAATTTGGGTCTCTGATCTGGACATCTATCTATCTATCTATCTATCTATCTATCTATCTATCTATCTATCTACATATCTATCTATCTATTTATCTGTCATCCTGGGACTCAGGCTGCCTCTGGGATCCTGAAATCCTGCTGCTCTGAGTCCAGTGCTCTCTCAGCTGCTCTGAGTGTGGTGGTTCTTCTGCTGCTCTGAGTGCAGTGGTTCCTCTCATATGGTTCAGGATATGGTGTCCTCACTGGAGCAGACCAGCTAGCTGTCTGCCCCAGCCAAAAAGACCAAGTGAGGAAAGGAAGGGAGGTGGTATTCCGAAGGGGTAGGGTTTTGGTGGTTGATGGGTCCTGAGTGTCCCAGGCTTCAGTTGCAGCTCAGGGTCATGGGGTTGTGTGGAGTGTTCTTACCCACAGCTCTGAGTCCAGTGGTTCCTCAGAATGGTTCAAAATATGGTGTCTTCATGGGAGTAGACCAGCTAGGTCTATTACCTGATTTTAAAGAGAGTCCTTCAAGTTTTTCTTCATTTAGTTTGATACTGGCTACAGGTTTGCTGTATATTGCGTTGACTATGTTGAGGTATGGACCTTGAATTCCTAATCTTTCCAAGACGTTTAACATGAAGGAATGTTGAATTTAGTCAAATACTTTTTCAGCATCTAATGAAATGATCATGTGTTTTTATTCCTTGAGTTTTTTTATGCAGTTGATTAAACTGATGGGTTTTCTTATATTGAACAATCCCTGCATTCCTGGGATAAAGCCTACTTGATTGTAGTGAATTATTGTACTGATATGGTCTTGTATTCAGCTTGCATAATTTTATTCAGTATTTTTGCATGGATATTCTAAGGGAGATTAGTCTGAAGTTCTCTTTCTTTGTTGGGTTTCTGTGTAGTTTAGGTACAAGCAAAATTTTGTCTTCCTAGAATGAATTGGGTACCGTCCTCAGAGTCAAGCTTTCTCTGTGTTCCTGTGATTTGGGAATCCTGTGATCCTGAGATCCTGTGTGTGTCAGAGCTACTAGGCATCAAGCTGCCTCTGGGATCCTGAAATTCTTTGTGGACCAAGCTCCTGAGATCCTGTGATCCTGGGCATGTTAGAACACCTGAGTAGAGCTTCCTCTACATGTTGTGGGACTGGGTTCAGGGCTAGTGCCCAAGGTTTCCTTAGGTCACTGGCTCAGGAAGGAAGTAACCCATGCCACTGGCCTAGCGGTTCTTCCTGTGCCAGTGGATTCTGCTGGTCACTGTCACTCCTGGGGTTGATGTTGGGGTAGATGTTGTGGTCTCCTCAAATATCATCCTGGGCATGTCAGAGACCTGAAGTTCCTTTTAAATATTGTATCTCCTAGAACTCTTATCAAGGAAAGCTGTAGACACAGAGGTCTAAAGCATCATAAAATCTTGAAATCTTCATTCTAAGGAGCTCATCCATTAACAAAGACTCTCATTCATAGAGATATTATTTGATTATAGAATCTGACTGTTAATTAAGAGTATACTCATTAGGATTAATTTTAGTGAAAACACCAAAAACAAACTGAGAAAACAAACTAAAGGTATAAATCCAAAAAGCAAAATTCTACAAAGCAGAATAAACTTTTTTGCCCCATCTCTCTTGTTACACAGTCCATTACAAGTATTACCCACACTGTTCATAAGCTTGCCTAACAGAATTTGCTTGAAGCCATTCACAGTTTATAGCCAGATTATGGTTGGGTAGGATGGATTTTCAAAGTTTTTTCACTGATTGATCACAGAGAACTGACTGGTAATCTTTCTCAATTTGACTGCATTGAACTGGACAGGTCTACAGAGGCACTTGTGCCCCTCTTATTGGCCATCAGAATCTTGAAACAATGGATTCTGAGAAGGTTGAATTCCTCCCAGAAAGAAATTTACAACTTGTTAAAGGTACCTTAACAATAGGAGAAACCATGTACGGGACTACACTTCAACTAGCAGAATGCTAAGTTTTTTCTTGTTGTGTCCACCTTGACCAGCAATTAAGGCATGACACGATTGGATCCTTCTCAGTCAGCTTTTTTTTTTTTTTAAATTAGTTTTTATTTAATTTTATCAAACTTTAATGCTAAGAACATGTAATGCGAGGTCTGTGTCCTTAGGAAATATTGAAGTTTCTAATGCATCATTGTTGGCTATTGGTGTAATACTGTACCTTGGAACTCTTGGTTTTATTCATATTGCCTAATTGGAACTTTGACTGATTAATTCACATTCCTCCTCTTCATTTCTCTTTCCTTCTTAGGCTTTGCCAACCATGGTTTCTCCCTTTGATGCTCTGGACTGCATTGTTTTAAATATTACTTTAATTTCATTGTAGAACCATAAAATATTTGTCTTTCTGTTATTGGTTTATCTCCCGGATTCTCAGTCAGCTTTATTCCAGGAACGACTCTTGACTTATGGACGGGGACTGGGACTGGGACCTGGACGAGGACCCCCAGCAGCAGAAATGAGCTGCTTATATAACTGCCCAAGGCGGGCTGGGTGACATGTTCTCTCAGGATAGGTTAGACTGCCAATACCTCATTAGCATAAGCCCACTCGGGAGGGGCACAAGGCCTACACATGCACAAAGGACTTGTTTACCAGTTTAGCTGAGCTGGCCACACTGGAAGCCAGCTGCTTACATTGTCAGGTGCTAGTCATACGACTTTGCAACTGTCCCAGGTGCTATCTTAAACAGGGCTGCCTACAGTTTCTCAAGGCAGTCATTGTTAGCAAACAGAAATTTCCACTGGCCTGAACTTATAGATGTAGCAGCTGCTTACAATATGACCAGCCACTACCAGGTCCACACCTCGTGCACATATAATGGCTTTCAGCAAACCCAGATCTCTCTAGCTCTGTCTCATCTCTTAACTTTCTCATTCTTTATGTGTCTGCCTTTCTCTTCTGTTTCTTTTCTCCCTGTCTATCTGCTTATCTGCCTTTATCTCTCCTTCTTGGCTCCACACCAAGATGGGATTTTACTCCCCTGTCTCCCAGAAAACCTCTCATATAAGATATGCTGTGTGGCATAATTTTATAGGTATAGGTATACCTTGACACAAGCCCACCTACAGTCCCCACCATCATTCCTGCATTTTTTTCCTATCACCTATTTTGTGACACTATTCTATGGAGACATGAGCAAACATCTACTTATTCAATAGGATACAGAGAACAGATCAAATTAACAAAGTCTAATTTAGTGATAAATGCATTACTGGGCTAAATTGCAGAAATATTCGTAAGAGGTTACACACAAAGGCAGGAATAATTCAAAAATAACTGTATCACCAAAGGCCAACCCATCATGAATGATAATTCACAAAAGCCTGAGGGTATGGTATAGCCTACAGGTAGCTCACCAGTTTGTAGAGTATCCTTTTTTAGCCTCCTCCAGGCAGATCTTCTGTTCTAGTAGTGACTCTCAACAATTAAGAACCTGAGATTTTAATGAACCTTAAAGAGCTTAATGGCTGGACCACTCCCAAACATCCAAGTGGCAAACACTTCCTAAGATATTCCTGAGTTACTAATTACTAAAATCTGTATTATAACTTTATTGCTCTAGAAGCTATTTAGGGAGATGCCCTGAAGAATCAGGAAAAAGAAGAGAGAAGGACGACTATAGGAAGGCAAAATAACAAAAAGAATGGCTGACAATGTTAAAAAGCATCATATTATTATATAGCTACACAAAATTACATTGTATATACATATATATGTGTAATACATTATATGTTTTGTATATATTATATAATGTATACAATGTACATAATGTATACCTATATACTCACATATTATAATATATATATAAATAATAAAATATAATTGTATGATACTAGATGTAAACATTCAAGCTTCAAGCTTCCATGGGAGGTAAATGATCAGTAGTACAACAGAACTATGGGACCTATGTCATCAGAGTATAAAAACTGTAAGTATTTTTTCACTTACACGTTTACTTAAATAGAAATTGATAAAGTAGTTTTTTTTCTAAAGTATAAATTGCTGTGTGACCCTGGATGTAACTCAGTGGTAAGAGTTTGTATTTAGCACAAATGAAGATCTGAGCACTACTAAATCAGATATGGGCCATACAACTGCAATGTATTCAAGAGACTGGAGGATACTAAGTTGCAGCTCGTCATCTTCTAATTATTTGTGCTGAGTCATCTTTCTAAGAACAAATACATCATTTTTTTGCCCAACTACTCTCCTGGATATTTTTTGGTTCTGCCTGATCCCAGAGTTCCAAAGTAGCTGCATCAGAGAGTCCCTGTCAGCTTGCTGCCTATTCAGGTGCCAAACACATTCCTAAATATCCTTCTTCTACAGTCTATGACTTATTTTTTTAAAACTTGTGTTAAGTTCTCATCAGTGATTCTACAGAACTTGAAGTTGGTAAAAAAATAAATAAATAAAAATAAAGTCTCCAAACACTAAGAAAAAGAATTCATTCAATGTATATTTGAAAAAAAAAATGATTTCAATTCAAATTGTCTTTGCCTATCAACATGGTACAGAAAGTAGAAATGTAAATCACCTGTCAATTTACACATTACAAAAATATGTTTGAAAAAAACATAATATAAAATGAAATTACCATAGAAATTAATGTTTTAAACCAAGTCAATTCCCAAATTTTCATAATTGTAACAATTAAACAGTTGCTTACATGTGATGATATAACACTGCTTCACTGTGAAATCAACATACACATGACTCAGAATACGCCTTTAATAGCTGAATGCCTGAATGTGCACATGGAAAAGAAAGAAAATCCTAGGTCCACACTTTGGTCTGTTTAATTGTGGAATGACAGACATATGACAATTTTAGGTCTGTCAGTGCTGAAAGTGCATTAATATCATTTTTTAAGTATGGATTTTGTTTTTAGTTCCTGTGAATTGGTCTGTCTCTCTCTGTGTGTGTGTTTGTGTGTGTGTGTGTGTGTGTGTGTATGTATGTATGTATATGAGTGTGAGTGTGTGTGTGTGTATGCTCATGAGTATGTGTATATGTGTGATTGTGTGTGTATGTGTGATTGTGTGTTTGTATTTGTGTGTGTATGTATATATATATATGCTTATATATATTTATATATATATGATAGAGATAGATAGATAGATAGATAGATAGATAGATAGATAGATGATAAATGAGAGAACAGGTGTATTCGATGCTGACATATGCTAGTAGATATCATCCAATCCCTATAGCTTCAATATAAATAGTTGTAAGGCACTCAACATGGCCAGTACAACCAAACTCTAGTCCTCCTGATGATCAGCAAGTGCAGTTAACAACTGAGCCCCTCTAACACTTTTTGGTTATTAGTTTTCTTTTGTTTAGTGTGAAACAAGATTTTTACTATGTAGTCCTGGATAATCTGGAATTCATTGTGTAGACAAGCTTGCCTCAAACTCAGAAAGGTCTGCTTGTCTCTGCTTTCCAAATGTTGGGATTAAGAGTTTGTGCCAACATTCCTAGTTTACCAATCTTTAATGTTGTTGAACATTGTATTTCGCTAGTAGTTTTAATTCAACTATCATGAGTTCAGAAGACAGTATTATATGAACTTCTATAAAAATTGACAATTCATTTGTGAAATTTAAATATGCTTGAGTGTGGGAATGGTATTATTAGGAATGGTGTCGCTGTTGAAGTAGGCGTATCACTGGGGATGTGGGCTGAAGATGCTCAGCCTAGCTGCCTGAAAGTGAGTCTTCCACTAGCAGCTGTCAAATGAAGATATAGAACTCTCAGCTCTCTTCTGGAGTTAGAATTCAGAACTTCATAATAGCAAAATAAGCAGTTTGCCAATTGAGCTGAGCCCCAGATTATGCCACATTTCTATAGTAAATGGGACATTCTTGTATTAAACACTATATATTTAAATATTGAACACTTGTCTGTCTTAAGAAGTCAATAAACATTCCTGTAAATGATGTGATTACAGTGTTAAATAAATGTATTGCACAACCAGAAAATATTAATTAATATAGATATTTACACTATCCTCATGGTGAAATATGCATTGATTTTCTTAATGAGATTTTTACATGATTATATAAATGTATTTTCTTTTTACTTTCAATTACTTGTACAAACCAGATATTTCATTTGTTAGTTTGCTTCCTTGATTGTTGGTTTTATAAGCATAGTCTTGATTATTGTTATAAAAATGCAAATTGAACTGAAAATCAATGGCCAATGTATAGGAGAAATAGAAACTATGGATATTACACAATGTAAAACACTCATAATGCTCCCTGAAGAGCAAGACACACAGAATATTAAACTTGAACTAGTAACTGATTTTTTCATTGAGTACATTATGGTTTGCCATATTTTAAGAACTATAAGGGTTGTTGAGTATACAGAAATAAATAAAACAGTGTATTACATTAATTATGCTAGACATGAAAGGAAAAAAAATATTAGGTAACACTTGGAAACAGGCTGCCTGCAGGCAATAATATCAAGTGCAATAAAAATAAAGAAAAAAAAAAAGCAAAGAATTTGCAGATTCTCTAAGAAGACCAGTGAGGCCTGGCAATCAAGTCTGCAGTTGTCATGACAAAGCCTTGGCACTAAGATGTCCTGCCAAGGGATAAAAACATGATAATCATAAGATTAGCAAAGTTTTGAAAGAAAAGAAATATCAGGGTCCAATTTTAATAACCAGTGAGAATTAAGCAGCAAAAAGACTAATCAGTAATAATTTAGATAGGCAATAGGGCATGCAGAAATATTCCACACTGTGAAAAGTATTGAAATAAGTCTTCTAAATTTTTCCAATGAAAAATTACAATGAGATCAAATATCAAATATCAAATTAAGTATGATTTACTTCTAACTCCTTAAAAAAATGTGGGAGGGTGATTTTTTTATAGAATAAACGATTGGTTGGTCACTACTTAGTAGGCCTGGCATTTGCCATGAAAGCATGAGGAAATGGACTTGAGTTCAGAACCACAGAGACCATGTAAAACCAGATAGGAGAGTTGGCATTTGCAACCTCAGAAATCCCAATGTGATATGAGAGGCAGAGGCTGGATAATCCCCAAAGATTAATGATAATCCCCAAAGATTCTGAGCTGGACACACTCAGAAGTGAACAACAAACTTTGTATCAAATAAGGAGGAAGATGAGGAGTAACACATCAAGATATTCGCTGACCTCTACAGAAATTGTGTGACATGAACAACATGTACCACTTAGTACACACACACACGGTTGTTTTTTTTAAAAAGGAATTCTTTTTACTTTAAGGAAAAGAGTATAATTTGTGGATTTGTTTTAATGCTTGCATTATGGGTTCCCAAAATGCATGACAATCCTGTAGGTGAGATGCTGAGTGTGCCTGCTGCTAGGCAGTAAATAAATTTGCCAGAAGCCAGTGACTGGGCAGGGAGAAAGAGACTAATATTAGCAGGTAATTGAACCCATATAAGAAGGAAATTTAGTACCGCCATGCTGGAGAAGAAGAAGGACCAGACTTGAGTACTGCAGAAGAGAGTATACAATCATGTAATGCTGGGGAAGAGTGGCCACTGCACCAAGCCCCTCAATTGATCTGGGGTAGTAAAGATGGAATATAGATTTTATTAAATAATAATTCAAATGGATCAAAGGGGAAACATTAGCACCATGAAAGTTTGGTAGTTGTCCAACGGTTGTGCTGTTAAAGGCATGCTAAAATATAGAGTTGTGAGTGTGTGTGTGTGTGTGTGTCTGTGTGAGTGTGTGTTTCATTTGAGAACTTCCAGAATTGGGGTGATAGTAAGAAATTTGCATGCTCCCACAAGGGATATTATAGCAAGTTAATCAACTATAGCTATAGTATAAAAATCACTTAATCTATTAATTATAGTTCTTTAACTCTCTAGCATTCTCCAATAAATTTTTAATTGACATGAATAATGCCCTAATATATTAAGGACAAAAAATATATACGCTTCATGAAATACTTAAAACAATGCCAGTGTCACATCAAAGGAGTTGGAAGCATTATAGAAAATGAAAATCAGTCAGTAATTTTATGTCAAACACAAATACACTCAATTTATCATTTTTAAACAACTACAAATTTATGCATATATGTGATTGCATGCATATTAATTGTGTACCCAGTGAATGCCTAGTGCATTCAGAGGGAAGAAAAAAGTTTCAGAATTCCTAGAACTTGAGTTTAAGTGCTTGCGAGCCACATAATAAAAGGAAAAGCTTTTGTTGAATGCATTGAAATTTGAAGTTATTTCACTACTAACTGCATCCTGTTAGTCAGCTTAGATACCGAGGGGAGAGAAAACACTCACTCAAACCAAAAAATCAAATACAGAAAGAAAAAAACAAACATCACTGAACAGTGCATGGCCTAGTAAAGGTCATGTTCAATGATTCATTGATATATAAACCCCTGAACATTATAGAAAATGGAAAGCTGTTTTTAAATGAATCTCACCATCATTGGGGACATGAAGAACACAAAATATGATCCACTATACATACAGAACAGAGATGAAAGCGAGTCTAAAATTGGTGGTTGGGTTCTCTCTCTCAGCTGTGATCGAGATGTTTAGTCTAAGAAGGAGAGTGCTCATATCCTCACAGGCATGAGGATGAAACATAAAAGGATTAAACAAGGTAGTATATTTTTCAAAAACTTGGTTGAATCCAGAGAAAAATCTTGAACTAAATTGTATCAGTGCCAAAATGACTAATCAAAATAATAGACATAGTAATTAGCCCAAATTAAGACAAACCAAGTAGCTGTGAATTCTGAGAAATCATATAAAATATAGGGAATGTCTTGGCAGTTCACTTTCAGATATTACTGGAGGTCACTGGGTTTAAACTTTTGTATGATTGATGATTACTTACTCCTTGCAACAATTTTCAAGTTGGATAGAAGGATGATGTTTCCAATTCTTTGACTATTTGTTTGGTCATATTCTGTGTTTGAAATATGTAATTTGTTTATGACATTCTTTTGGTGGTCTTATCATCAAGTTCTTGGGGATAA
Organism: Mastomys natalensis; assembly: GCA_021653895.1. Lineage (NCBI taxonomy): Eukaryota > Metazoa > Chordata > Mammalia > Rodentia > Muridae > Mastomys > Mastomys natalensis. The sequence continues at coordinate 132,362 of JAJTUV010003330.1, read as the reverse complement.
CCACAAGCAATATCAATCGGCAGTAATGTTTTGGCAGTAATGTATGAGTCATCTTTCACCAACAACTCCAAAAAAGGTAGTCCATTTTATATTCACACACAAACATACACACACACCCACACAAAATAAAAGTTGACTAATACTGATGTAGGTGAACAAACAACATAAGATGGACAAAACAATCTTGAAAAGCTACTCACAGTTGCAGAAAACAGTTTGAAGATAATCATCAATAATTGTACCAGAGTGCCATTATATTTTGGCAGATTACAAGATCCCTATGGGTACTGAAATGGTACCTAGCCATGAGAAATTCCATCATCTAATTGTAGCCAATGAAATAACATTTACAATATCAATTTGATGTACCCATAAATGCTTTTTATGGACAAAATAAAATAGAAAAGCCCATTTATTATGCTAGGAAATTTGGGAAAATGATTTTCAAGTATTCTCAACATGTTCTAATGAAGATTATGAGATGAATAGAGTCTTATTTGAGGATTCGATAATAATGAACAGGGTAACAATGGCTGAAAGTTTCACATATAAGCAAAGGCTGAAATTAAATGAAGTATATCAATTCTTAAGGAAAAAAAGAGGGTATGCTTTACAAAAAGTGTATCTTCTTTGCACATGTTCACCTTTCACATAATGTAGAATAGAAGAGATATAAGTAGCTACGGTAGCAAATACAATGAATTTCCAATGCTTATGGCAAATCTGATGCAATTCAAAACATGTATACTAGTATAGACTTAATAAAGTCGAGAGATACTGAGTATAGGCAAGGACACAGAGAAATGTAAATGTAAAATGCTGGTAAGAATGTGACATGGGTCCATGATTATTCAAAACTTTGCCAGCTAGTCTACAGACTAGAAATGAAGAGTAACTCTCTGACCCCATGCTTCCATTCCTAGGTATGTTCACAACAGAAATGTCCTCTGAGGAACACACTGATGTTGTTAGTATCAATGTTTATAATAATTACAAGGTAGATAATACTATAGTAGGTCACCACTAAAAAATACATGGGAAGAGCATTTACAGCCCATGCTACATGCTAATAAGAATAAATTAAATTTGAGCATCCTAGAAAATATGTTAACCATCATAAGGAACCTCACATTATGAAATTCCACATACATACATACATATATATATTATATTATATATATATATATATATTTATATATATATATATTATGTGTGTGTGTGTGTGTGTGTGTGTGTGTGTGTATACATACATATGGTGTTTAAAATAAGAGATTTTTCATCAGAAGAAATATTGTTGTTTCTTAGGTACATGGGAATGTTTGACAGGAAGGAGAAATACTACATTGTAAGGTCAAGATGGACAGAAAAACAAATGAGGGAAAATAATTTGAATCATTATAAAGGCTTTTAACTAAGAATTTGGTATGTAAATTGCAGCTTCACTGTAAAATATCAATACAATACATTGTAAAAATAAACATAGGCTACCTTGTTGTCAGGACAATATTTTGGTTGATGGTTTTGGCTATGGGATGATGTGTCCCTCCTTCTTTTGTAAGTCCTGCCTGGCTATAGGAGGTGCCTAATTAAGTATTCATATGCCAAGGGATCAGAATTGCAACTAGGTTCACCTACATAGCCTCCCCAAACTTCTCCTATCGTAGGTCTCCATATAGTCTAAAAGATGCCAATCATCATTTTCTATTCTCATTTACTAGCACTATCCTTCCCCACTCCCCAACACACCTGACTTAGGAATAAATTTTTGCAACCTACTTTTAATAAGGGTTTGAGCTCTCTTCTATCCCACTACTCACCAGTGGAAAAGAATGTTTTAGAAGATGAGCGAAGTGGACACGTTCAGCAATAGTTCTTTGGGGTAATCTCAATATTCTTTGGTAGAAGTTCAGTCTCATAGCAAACACCAAATACAACTCAGTAGCTGTTGACCAGTTCCCTAGGCAAACAGACAGCAAGTATGAATCTGCAGTACAGTACTTTTTGGTAGGCAGATATCAGGCACAAACCAGCAGCTGAAGTTCAATTATGAAGAGAATGCCAGGAACACCAGGCAGACTCACTAAGCAAGTCACAAAGCAAGACTCAACTGATACAAGAAAATTGAAAAAAAAAAAAAAGAATAAAAATGTTGTATCATATTAGACAACCATTGGTTAAAGCTATACAACTATAGCAGAAACACAGGAAAGCCTACACACTCATAGAAATTGAACAACTCTACATTCAATGATCTCTGGATCATGGTAGAAATATAGGAAGAATTTAAAGACTTTCTAGAATTTAATGAAAATAAAGGCACAACATACCTAAATTTATGGGACATGATGAAAAATTTTATGAGGAAATTTATAGCACTATATGCCTCCATAGGCCAGCACACCAAAGAGGAATAGAAGGCAGGAAATCATCAAAACCAGAACTAAAATCTATCAGCTAGAGACCATGACAATAATACAAAAATTAATGAAACTAAGCATTGGTTCTTTGAGAAAATCACCTAGAAACCCCTTAGCCAAACTAACCAATAGACAGAGAGACAGTATCCAAATCAACAAAATAAGAAATGAAAAGCTAGATAGAATGACAGACATTTAAGAAACTCAATCATTCAGAAATCTCTAATCCACAAAATGGAAATATGTTAATGAAATGAATGAATTTCTAGATAGATACCACTTACCAAAGTTAAATCAAGATCAAATAAACTAAACAAGTGTATAACCCCTATAGAATTAGAAGCAGTAATTAAAATTCTCCAAAAAATTACCCCAGGGCCAAATGGTTTTAGCACAGAATTCTAGCAGACCTTCAAAGAAGAGCTAATACTAATAATGCTCAAACTATTGTTTCAAATACAAACAGAAGGTAACAGCCAAATTAATTGTATGACTCCACAGTCATGCTGATACCTGAAACAAGTAATGACTCAACCAAGGAAGAGAACTTCAGATTGATTCTTCTATGAACATTGATGCAAAAATACTCAATATAATGCTTGCAAACTGAATCCAAGAACACATCAAAGTCATCATCCATTATGATCAAGTAAGCTTCATCCCAGGGATGCATATATATTTCAGTATATGAACATCCATCAACATAATCTACCATATAAACAGAGTGAAAAAATCACATGACTGTTTCATTAGATGCTGAAAAAGCCTTTCTTAATATCCAACACCCAATATCTGTGGTTTTTTAGAGGTAGCAATTTATCTGTCTATCCACTTCTACCTCTTAGAACCTCTTGCCTACATTTGACAAATACTTAAATATAATTAATACAATATTCAGCAAGTCAAAAGCCAACAGCAAGCTAAATGGAGAGATGGTTAAAACAATTCCACCTAAATCAGTGATGAGAGAAGGCAGTCCACTCTCTTCCTATCTGTTCAGTATAGTACCTGAAATACTAGAGAGAGCAATAGCACAACTAAAGGAGATGAAGGTGATGCAAATTGGAAAAAAAAATTTATATTTGCTTTTGATATAATAGTGTATATAAATGACCCTGAAACTTTTACCAAAAAACCCTTACAGCTGATAAATAAAGTGACTGAATACAAAATTAACTCAAAGAGATCAGCAGTCACCATTTGTAAAAATGAGAAACTTGTAAATAAAGAAACTAGGAAAAGTATAATTGTAGTAGTAATGAATAATATAACATATCTTAGTATAACTCTAACCAAGCAAGTGAAGGTCTGTTTGACAAGAATTCCAAGGCCATGAAAAAGAAATTGATAACAATATCAGAAGACAGAAAGATGTCTCATGTTCATAGACAGTTGTTGTAGTAACTATTTAAAAGTGGCCACCGGCCATGCAGACTATCTAAGTTGCAGGGGCTCTGCCTAGCCCAGCAGCCATGTTTTTCAGCCGAGGCTATGTGCATAGTGAAGCTAGAAATGGCCAACTAGAAACACCAGCCCTGCCACCCACAAGATGTCAGCATGAGAGATGGCTCAATCTGTCACACTGTCTCTGCAAGGCTGGTCATTGCCTAGACCATTCTGCCATCCATGCAGGCCCAGTAGAAAGATGAGACTCTAATGCTTAAAGATTAATCAAAGGCTTATATATTTGATAATGATTAATAACAAGATGCCCATACAAAGAGAGTTGTATCCCAATTAGCTAATCTAATTATAAGTTTATAAGTTGTTCCCCACGAGTGCTCTCCATACCTGTGTTGTTCTCCATCCTCCTACATCTCTGCTCTCATCTCTTCTCCTGTCTCCTAGATCCTCCTCTGAAGCCACTGGTGGCCACAAATCAACTGGGTTCACCTGAAAGGGGGCTGGGAACAAAAGGGGGACAGAGGGTGAGAAGAGATGAAGCCAAGACAAAGTTCTCTGATCAAGGCTCGATGCTTTAATGTTTAGCTCTCTCTTTAAAGGGAAAATCCTGCCAAAAAAAACCTTTCTGGTTTCAGCCGAGAGATGGGTGGGATAATCCATTCTTGGTCACAGGTAACGACCAGAGATGTCTCAAAGCAAGCCCTGGGGAAGTTCTTTTTAGTTCCATGCAGCTAAGGTGAGTATCTCCACCTAGGTCCTTATCACTTGGTCTGCTGTGGTAAACAAGGTCTCAGGCCTGCTCAAGGCAGGGGGAAGGTCACAATTCCCCCTTTTAAGTTTTATAAAATATGAGCAGTGTCAGCAGCTGGATGGGGTACAATTTCATCACATTTGGGTACAGAGTGGCCCAGCGACCATGCCTGGCTTAGGTTGGCATCTACATTGCTTCCTATATTACCCATCTTTGGGATAATACATAGCATATTGATGTATTTCTCTGCCTTAGGTTTATAGGAGCTCAAGACACTCTTACCTGTCTTTGACTAACCGGCCATCATTGGCACACTCTTTCCCAATATAGACCAAAGCCACATTTAGACCAAAGGACCTGTGAGCATGCACTTAAGGCAATTCTTCATAGCGATGGATAACTGCCATAATGAACAATTGGGCTTGCTGAGAGCAATCCTGTGTGAAGGCAACCTGTCTTCAAAAGGTTAAAAGCAAATATTTTAGCCAGTGTACATTTGCCTGGAAAACATTTTTCCATCATTTTACTCTGAGGTAGTGTCTTATATTTATTCCTGAAGTGTATTTTATGTAGCAGCATCATAAGTCTATTTTAGCATCCATTAATTTGTTTTTTTTAACTGGGAAATTGAATCAATGATGTTCAGTGATATTAATGGCCAGCGATGGTTCATTTCTATTACTTTGACATAGTTTCTCTCTCTCTCTCTCTCTCTCTCTCTCTCTCTCTCTCTCTCTCTCTCTGTCTCTCTCTCTGTCTCTCTCTCTCTGTCTCTCTCTCTCTCTCTCTCTCTCTCTCTCTCTCTCTCTTTGTGTGTGTGTGTGTTGTGTGTGTTTGGGTGAGCATTTTTAATGAGATTCACATGCTTTATTTTGGATGGTATAGAATTACTTATTGCCTGTCTCCTGTCTCTTTGGGTGTAGTTTCCTTTTTTGAGTTGAAGTTTTGCTCCTAGTATTTTCTGTAGAACTGGATTTGTGGACACAAATTGTTTACATTTGGATTTTTCTTGAGATACTTTATATTCCTCATCTATGGAGATTGAGCGTTTTGTTGTTTATAGTACTGTAGGTTGGCATCTGTGGTTTTTTAGAGGTTGCAATACATCTGTTCAGACCCTTAAAACATTAAGTGCCTATTTAGGGAATTTTTGTATAATTCTGATAAGTTTGCCTATGTGTATTATCTTTCCCCTTTAACTGTCCTCTCTTAATAACTTTTCTATGTTCTGTAGAATTATTGTTTTGTTTGCTATGCAGCAGAAGGAGTTTCTTTTCTGAAGCTGTTCACTTGGTGTTCAATATAGGCATGTCTTTCATTAGTTTGGGAACATTTTCTTCTATGATTTCATTGCAAATTATTTCTGTTCCCTGTGCTAGAACTCTTCACGTTCATCTATTTTTGTGATTCTTAGGTTAAACCTTTTCATGGTATCCCAGGTTTCCTGGATGTGTCTGGTCGGGACTTTTAAAATATAAAATTTTCTTTCTTTGATGTATTATAACATGTATCCTCAATGGTTAGCATTTATTGGAGGCAATTGCATGCAAAAATACTATCCAATTACTAAAACAATGTATTTCTATTTCACAATGTCTGCCTAATGAACCCATAAATTTTATGAAATAGTACATTCTGTCATTCTTAAGCTGCAATCCTATTTTACAGGGTTTTTTTTTTTTTTACCATTGTTGTGTCATGATTCTAAATAATTTCAAGTGTAGTATAATTTTTCCTAAGACAAAATTATTTGCAGTATAGTCCATATTTATTGAAAAGTACAATGAAAAATTGAAATCTCTCTGTGAACCTGTCCTCCATCTTATATTTCTGAAATTTCTGAACCTTTGCCTAATTGGCATAGAGACTTAAAATGTGAAAATCATAGCAGAATGAAAGAGAAAAAAAAAGTAAATAAGAAACCTATGGAAAATTCCAATGATTACATTGAGGCACTTATTAGTAGTATTTTAGACTGATAATAAATCCTATGGGTGAGTTTTGCAGGTAAGCACAATGTCTCACTTTGTGTTGTGCAGTATATTCTTCATAGAAAGTAAATGATAAAGTATTAGGTAGTAACTATGCTTTTAATATAATACTTTTCAGCCTCTTATCAACTCAAAGTTGTCAACATGGATGGTATTGCTGGCAGCTGAAGTTCAGCTGCTTTCAGTGACACATGAAGGTATTAGAATTGGTGCAGTGCTGTCATATTTACATGCGAATAGATAGTGTTTTAGATAATCCAAAGGAATCAAACTCACTTTAAAAGGAATCTGTTAAGAAATATATAATCATCAGTCTCTCTTAAAAAAAAAAAATCATGTTATTTTAGAATGGGAAATGGAAGCCAAGAGTAATATCTTATTGGAGAGAATAGTGAGATAGGAGTTGATTGTTGATTGCCTTCTTTGTTCTTGGCCACAGGCAAGTCTTTTGTTTACCTATGATCAGAAATAATTTCAGCTGAGGTTACCTCACAGACACTGATCATTATTGATAATAGAGGCATCATTTTTTTTTTTTTTGATAAAGCACCTCAGGCAAAGGTAAAGAAAGCAAAGTGTGAATATCTATTTTAACATTGTTCAGCCTCCATTTAAAATTACAATCGTTTTGTTAGTTTATAGGAGGTCATTAATGCTACATACCCAGTTCTATAGAGAAATACAACATCTTCTGGAAAAACAGACCACCTGAAGGCAGTAAAGGATTTTTTTTCGTTCTGCCTATATAAGCTCATTATCTCCAGAGCAGTTTTCTGGGAGAAGTCAAGGAGTTGTGATTTCTGCTTTCTACACTTCAGTTTTGTTTTGTTTTGTTTTTTTTTTTATTGGAAATTTTTTATTGGAAATTTTTTTTTACATTTGATAGGTTTTTTTTTTTTTTTTGGTTTTTCGAGACAGGGTTTCTCTGTGTAGCCCGGGCTGTCCTGGAACTCACTCTGTAGACCAGGCTGGCCTCGAACTCAGAAATCTGCCTGCCTCTGCCTCCCAAGTGCTGGGATTAAAGGCGTGTGCCACCACCGCCTGGCTTTTTTTTTACATTTGAGATGTTCTCTCCTTACCCCATTTCCCCGCCTCCCTCCCAGGGACTCACTATCCTTTCCCCCCTCCTCCTGCCTCCACGTTGGTGTACCCCCTTCCACCCTCCCCTGTACCTCACCTCCCCACCCTCAAGTATCCCCCCCACGACGTCCAGCCTTCATGGGACCAAGGATCTCTTCTCTCCACTTATATAAAATACCTCGGGTGAATCTAACCAAGCAAGTGAAGTCTGTATGACAAGAACTTCAAGTCCTGAAGAAAGAAATTGAAAGATCCAGGAAATGGAAAGATCTCCCATGCTCATGGATTGCAGGATTAATATAGTAAAAATGGCCATCTTGCCAAAAGCAATCTACAGATTCAATGCAATCCCCATTAAAATACCAACTCAATTCTTTACAGAACTAGAAAGAGAAATTCTGAAATTTATTTGGAACAACAAAAAACCCAGGATAACGAAAACCATTCTCAACAATAAAAGAACTTCTGGAGGAATCGCCATCCCTGACCTCAAGCTTTACTACAGAGCATAGTTATAAAAACGGCCTGGTATTGGTACAGAGACAGGCAAGAAGATCAGTGGAATAGAGTTGAAGACCCAGAAATGAACCCACACAACTATGGTCATTTTATCTTTGACAAAGGAGCTAAAACCATCCAGTGGAACAAGGACAGCATTTTCAACAAATGGTGCTGGTTCAACTGGAGGACAGCATGCAGAAGAATGCGAATCGATCCATTCCTATCTCCTTGTACAAAGCTCGAGTCCAAGTGGATAAAGGACCTTCACATAAAACCAGACACACTGAAACTAACAGAAGAGAAAGTGGGGAAGACCCTCGAATACCTAGGCACAGGGGGAAAGTTCCTGAACAGAACACCAATGGCCTATGCTCTAAGATTAAGAATTGACAAATGGGACTTCATAAAATTGCAAAGTTTCTGTATGGCAAAGGACACTGTCAATAGGACAAAACGGCAACCAACAGATTGGGAAAAGATCTTTACCAATCCCACATCCGATAGAGGACTAATATCCAATATATACAAAGAACTCAAGAAATTAGACTCTAGACAACCAAATAACCCTATTAAAAAATGGAGTAAGGAGCTAAACAAAGAATTCTCAATTGAGGAAATGTGAATGGCCAAGAAGCACCTAAAGAAATGTTCAGCATCCTTGGTCATCAGGGAAATGCAAATCAAAACAACCTTGAGATTCCACTTCACACCAGTCAGAATGGCTAAAATCAAAAACTCAGGTGATAGCAGATGCTGGCGAGGATGTGGAGAAAGAGGAACACTCCTCCATTTTTGGTGGGATTGCAAGATGGTGCAACCACTATGGAAAACAGTCTGGCGGTTCCTCAGAAAATTGGACATATCACTACCTGAGGACCCAGCTATACCACTCCTGGGTATATATCCAGAAGATGCTCTAAGACATAACAAGGACATATACTCCACTATGTTCATAGCAGCATTATTTATAATAGTCTACACTTCAGTTTTATCAGTGACACGGAGGAGGATTGACCGCCTATCAATAAACAGTGGGATCTGGAAGGTGTAATTTCATATGAACTTTTGTGAGACATTCTGTTCTAAAAGAGAAAGAATATAATGTATTCTCCTCAGGTAAATGTGTGAATTGGTATGAGACATGATGACTGTTTTTACAGAAATAACATCATTATTATAACCTCCAAACGTTCACAGTGCTAACTCACATTTACAAAAAAAGAACCTTTCATATTATTCTGTTTTAATTTTTCATAATAAGGTTTATGACATATTATTTAATAAATATTTTACTTTATTATATATTAAATTATGTAGTAAATGTATAATACATCAATAATATATATTATATATTGAAATATATAATAAATATATAATAAACAATTTATATAATAAGACTGAGAGCCTATTGCCATAGTTCTCAGCTTTCCTGCCACTGCAACTCTTTAAAAACTTCTCAGGTTGTATTGACCCAGACCAGGAGTGTATTTTTTGTTGCTAGTTCATAACTCTAAGTTTGCTACTGCTATGAAACATGCTATGAATTATGTAATATCTTGCTTTCTTGTGGCTTAGGAAACCATCATTAGATTATTTAGTGGATTATGCCGTTTGACCATGAAAAGTGTCAACATCCACAGGTTGAGAACTGTTAGACTATTTGATCTTTGCAGAGAAGTAAAATAGACTTTCTCTCAGATCATAAGTTATCAAAAATTAATATTTGTATTGATAACATAAAAATTTACATGGTTAACTAATCTTTGCTTGGGTCAAATATAAAACATTGCCAATAGATATGAGGACAAATGTTTACATTTAATTTCAGGGTCTATTGAGATACATTGATGTAACTTTATAGAGTTCTCTAAGGAGGAGTGGGAATGTCTCAGTTGTGCTCAAAAGGCTTTGTACAGGGATGTCATGTTGGAGAATTACAGCAACCTGGTTTCTGTGGCTAAGAGTATTTTAGTACATAATGTTGAGTTCCCTTCAGAAATGTCGAAATCTTCTTTTTATATTTGGATATGGCCTTCATTAATTATAGGTTTTGGTTAGTGACATACTTACAGCTAATATATTACCTACTTTTTAATTGAATTTACATTTAATCTAAGGATCTTTCAATCTTAGTTACTTATTTTTAGGCAGATTTTAGCACTTATATGTGAATCCACATTGACTTCAACAATTTTCTTTAATTAATGTGATAATTTAAAAAGATATTCAGAATTTTAAAATGAATTGAGTTATGAAAAGTCTATAACATTTTGGAAAAAAAAGTCATTCATGCATATTTTAACTCTAATTCATGTTACATGTATGGTATATTCCTATGCAAATATTCAGGTACATTCAGTGGTATATTGTTATGTATATTTGAATATACAAGTGTTGTACTTTCAAAACCAGAGGTAATCATCTGTCTTGAACAACAACAAAAAAATAGCCCTGGATTGTTGATCGAGAGGAAACAAAAGGAAGAGAACCAGGTAATCTGAAATGAAATAATATGTGATGTGATAATTCTAAACCAAGGAACAATCTAGTCCTGAAGTGTGATTATTATTTTATCTTCAATCTATCTTATATAGAGATTATTCCTAAGCATTTCTTTCAGAATAATATACCAGATAAATGTAAACCATGGCTGTTATTTGATTTTTGCCTTATACTATCTGAATAGTGTTAGTTTGAAATGTAGTATGTAATATCTCTTGTATAAAGTAGAAAAAGATTATCCTGTAATTTAAGTGCTATCATTTTTCTGTTGCATGTATATGACAAGCAAAATTGAGTAATTATTGTTTTATTACACTTGTAAAGAATTTTATAAAATATATTTTGCTCATATTTTTCTTTCTTTCATCTCCTTGTAGACTATTTCCACTTCCAACACTGATTCAATATATTAGTTTCTCTGTTTATATTTCTCTCTCTCTCTCTCTCTCTCTCTCTCTCTCTCTCTCTCTCTCTCTCTTAATAGAACAAAAAGCAAAAAGAACAAAAGTGGAAGCCAAAAACGTATATAAACATGGAGTTAGATTTGTACTGATAACTGTTTAACAGCATTGTCATTCTTAGTGACATAACACACAAACACACACATGCACACACACATGGTGTTATATTTATATATTATGAGGCATATAAATTCTACATATGTAATGAAAATCATATGCACACATCTGTATTTTGTATAATTTTAAGTAAATATAAAACAATATTTCTATGTGGATTTACCAAAACTACCTTTTTATTATTTGTCATAAATCTTACTTTTTTTTCTATACTGATCATTACTGCTCCCAATTTAAAAACTCTTCTCCATTTCCAATTTTATATTTCTTCTATTTATCCACATCAATATCCATATAATTATACTACACTAATAAATTTTCAGAAAATGAGCATTAGTTTTTCTCTAGATATGTTTACCATCATCAGTACAGAGTGTACATCACTTCAAAAATAATTGATACAAACAACAAAAACCCACTTGCTGAGATGTTTTTTATATAAATATAAATAAACATATCAAAAATACATACACACACATGCACACACAGATACAAAAATGTAGGTACTTAAAATATAATCAAAGGAAAAGGAAAGAAAGGCTTTTAACATGAGAAGAAGGTGGGGAATGTGGAGTCATAGAAATGCTGGGGGAAAAGAATGGATAGTAAATAGGATGATATTCCTACTTCAACTGAAAATATATTTTAAATTAGCTAATTAAACTAAGTTATTTTTATCACTTTACATGCGTGCCAGCACATTCAAGGTGTCTGGCACCTGCCAGGCGCCATCTTCAATAGCACTCCCCACAGTTGCTGTTGTTTTTTCCTATTGACAGTGTTCTTTGCCTTACAAAAGGATTTCTTGCAGTTTCATTTTGTCTCATTTGTGTTTGGTAGATTTGTTTTTCAATTCTTACCAATCTACTCAGTCATTGGTGTTCTATTAAGAAGTTGTGCCCTATATAACTGCATTCAAGGCTATCCCATAATTTCTCTTCTATTAAATTTAGTATATTTAATTTTATGTTGAGGTCTTTCATCACTTGGAATAGAGTTTTATAGACGGTAATAAATGGTAATAATATTAATCTTTTAATTCATCACATTTAGATATCCTGTTAGATCAACACAATTTAGAGAAGATGCTCTCTTTTTTCCATTGTTTGGAATTGGCTTCTTTCCTTCTAAAAATCAATTGTCCATCACTGTGCAGGATTATTTCATGTTCTTGGATTTGTTTATATTGATCATCCACTCTGTATCTATACCCATAGCAGGCAGTAATACAGCATATACACATAAACGTGCCCCAGTTTATGGGAATGCCTGGCAGGGAGGCAGGAGTTGGTGGTTGGGAGGGGAAGCAACATCATAGGAGTAGGGGAAGGGGATTTAATATAGGGATTTCCAAAAGGAAATCTGTGAAAGGGGAAAACATTTGAAATGTAGAGTGATAAATATCCAATACAAAAAATAATATGTTGCAAGCCAATAGACAACATTATGTTAAAAAGAATGAACCTTAAACAATTCAACTGAAATCAGGGTCACAACAAAGCTTTCCATTCCCTATCTTTTCAATATAGTACTTGATGTTTTAGCTAGAGCAATAAGAAATCTAAAAGAGATCAAAGGGATACGAATTGGAAAGGAAAAATCAAAGTGTTGCTATTTGCAGATGATATATATTTTAGGGATCACAAATTTTTACCAGCTAATACTCACAGCTGATAAAGATCTTCATTAAAGAAGGTATTTCAATACAAATACAGTACAATTAGAATACAAATCAGTATTACTCCATGATACAAGTAATTAATGGGCTGATAAGGAAATTGAACGAACTATACCCAACCATAACCACAGATAATGTATTGCCCATTTGATCAATGTGCATGATGTTTTAATGTGTTATTGGATTCATTTTGGATTTATGTTATTTAATAAGTTGTCATCAATGTTCATCAGAGAGATTGTTCTGAAATATCCTTTTTTGGTGAATCTCATTGTGGATTAGTTATCAGGGTGGCTGTGGTGTCATAGAATGAACTTCCAATGTTCTTTCTGTATTTCATTTTAGAATAGTTGGAGAAAAATTGGAATTAGTCTTCGTTAAAGTATGGTAAACAATGGGCATAAATACCCAAATATTACCATATTATTTTTGGTTATGAGAATTTAATGACTGCTTCTCTTTTTTTTGAGGAGTGATGTTTGACTATTTAAATTGATGCCTGATCTGATTCATTTGTAGAAGTTGAAATTTTTTTGGAAATCTAATCAAATTATCATTGGACTTTCCAAAATTCATGAGTTACAGGTTTTAGAAGTAGAACAATCTTGGAATTTTCTATTCTAATTTCTTTGGCTTCTTTTACATTTCTGATTATTTTTAACTTGAATGTATCTAACTTCTCTTTTTAATTGGTAAGGGTTTTGAGTTTCTAAAAGAACCGTCTTGATTTCTGTTGTAGTATTGTTTCTGATTTCTAAATTTTCATTAGCCCAGAATTTGGTACTTCTGTGTTTAATTCATAGATGGATTACATTCCTATTTTCCATGTCTCTTTCTATGCTTCTTTTCTCAGTCTCACCTTCTCCTTTTCTTTAAACTTGTCAGGACTAACTTTTTTAAATTGTTAGGTTGTCACTCTATTTCTTTAAGAAATTATTCGATTTTGATTTTCTCTTAGTTCAAGCTTGTGTTTTAAAGTTTGTTAATACTGTGTCTTTATTTTTATGATATTCTGAAAACCTTTAATTTCTTTCTTTCTTTCTTCCTGTCCACGTTTGTTAATTGGGTACAGAACTGTTTAGTTACCATGAGTTTGTAAGATTTTGGTGGTTGTGGAATTGCAGCTTTAATCCGTAGTGGTCTGATAAGATTCAAGGAGTTATTTTAATTTTCTTTTATACTTGAAGCTTTATTGTAAGCAATCCTTTGGGCTATTTTGAAGAAGATATCTGAGGTTATTAGAAGAAAGATTTTGGGTGTATGGGTGAAATGTTTTATAGATACATGTGAAATATTTTTTATTTTATAACCTCTTATCATTTCATTATTTCTCTGTTTAGTTTCTGTCTCAATGACCTACTTTTGGTGAAAATGAAGTGTTAAAGTCTCTCTACATTAATTTAGGGTATGTTGTGTGATTTAAGCTTTAATGATGATTCAGTTATGAATGTGGCTGCTTAGTACAGGGTATTATTTTCATATGTCATCTTTGTGATTTTTCCTTTGATTAATTTTTGTTAATGTCTATTTTGATTATATATTACAATGCCTGCTTGAGTTGCTTTTTGGTTATGTTTGCTTGGTAAAATTTGTCAGTCTTTTATTCTGTGGTAACTTATATATATTTTGTGAATATGTTTCTTGTATTCAGCAGAATAATGGATCCTATTTTCAAATCAATTCTGTTTGCCTGTGTCTTTTTATTGGTGAATAGATATATTAGTATTGTGAGCTATTAATGACCAATGACTTTTAATTTCTGTTGTATTAATGTTTGTTGTGTTTGTATGTGTGTGTGTGTGTGTGTGTGTGTGTGGGTTCTGTGGAATTATTTATTTTTTCTCATTCTTGTTTATTTAACCTTCTTTCTTGAAGTTTCCTACAAGTATTTTCTATAGTATTGGATTTGAAGACAAATGTGCTATAAATTTGGTTTTTGTCTTGGAGTATCTTGTTCTCTTCATCTATGGTGATTGAGAGGTTTGCCTGTGAAGAGTAGTATAATTTGGTATCTTTGGTTTCTTAGATGTGAGAAGACATTTATCTAAGCCCTTCTAGTTTTTCAAGTCTTTTTCTCAAAGTTGGGTTTGATTTGATAGGTCAGTTTTTGTATGTTATGGTGCCTTTTCCCCTTGAATCGTTTCATATTCTTTCTATGTTCTGTCAATCGTGTGTTTTGAATATTATGTAGCACGGGGATTTTTTTCCTGGTTCAATTTGGCTGATATTTTACAAGCATCTTGTGTGTTTATATGCATGTCTTTCTTTAAGCTGGAGAAATTTTTGTCTCTAATTTCATTGAAAATATTTTCAGGTCCTTGGACCTGGACTCTTCACCTGCATCTAGTCCTCTTATTCTTAAGTCAGGACTTTTCATACTATGCCAAATTTCCTGGAAATTTTGTGTCAGGCCCTACTTTAGATTTAACTTTTTCTTTATTGAGGTAACAGTTTCTTCTGCTGTATCTTAAACACTTCAGATTCTCCCTTCAAACTCTTGTATTCTATTGGGAAGGTTTATTTATGATGTTCTTGTGCTTTTTCCTAAGTTTTCAAATTGGATTCACTCAAATTGTGTTTTTTTTTTGTTGAGTCCATTCTATTCTGATGTCTTGAATAGTTTTATTCATTTCATTTTCCTATGTAATTTATTTTCCTGTGTTTTTTGAAGGAGTTTACTAGTTTCCTCTTTAAAAGCTTCTACTTCTTTGATGATAGTTTCTGTATTGCTTTGAGAGATTTATTAATTTCTAATATAAATTCATCTATCATACAGAACTTGAATTAAGGCCGTTTTCATTGTGTTTGGTTGTGTTAGAATATCCAGGGCTTGCTGTGTTGGGATTCTTTTGCTCTGAAGTTGCCACAAATTCTTGATTCTTGTTTAGTTTCTTATTGGGCCTTTAGCCATCTAATTTTCCCTGAATGTTCCTTATATATCAGTTATAGTGTAGACTGACCTAAATCTAAATGTCCACTGAGCAGCAGGCCTCCTATGGGCAGCCTTGGACAAGTTGATATTGGTATAGCAGATCTGTAATGTTTGGTGGGCCTTGTCTTGCCTTGGTAGGAGGGCCTGGATGCCAATTGTTAGTCTGGACTGATAGAGGCCAGCAGAGCAGTGGACAGAAAACAAAGTGCCAGAGAGAGCCTGCATCTATGGACAGTATAATCTTTGGAAGTATTTTCTCAATTGGGGTTCTTTCCTTTCAGTTAAATCTAGCTTCTGTAAAGTTGACAGAAATTCAAGTTTTCTCAAAATATTCTAATAATGGTCATGAGATGAATAGAGTCTTATTTGAGGATTTGGTAATAACAAACAGGGGAACAATGGCTGAAAGTTTCACATATAAGCAAAGGCTTAAATTAAATGAAGTATATCAATTCTTAAGGAAAAAAAGAGGGTATGCCTTGCAAAAATGTATCTCATTTGCAAATGTTCAGCTTTCACATAATGCAGAATAGAATAGATATAAGTAGCTGTGGGTAGCAAATACAATGAATTTCCAATGCTTAGGACAAAGCTGATTCAATTTAAAACATGTATTTAAATTTAATTTAAACTAGTATTGTCATAGTAAAAGTCGAGAGATAATGAGTGTAGCCAGGACACGGAGAAATGTAATCCCATGTAAAAGGCTAGTAAGAATATGACATGTGTCCACGATTATTGAAAACTTTGATAGCTAGTCAAAAGACTAGAAATGAAGTCACTCTCTGACCATAAGCTTCCATTCCTAGGTATGTATACAACAGAAATGACATCTGAAGTACACACTGATGTTATTAGTGTCAATGTTTATAATAATCACATGGTAGATAAAAATATAGTAGGAAACCACTAAAAAATTAGTGACTAGAACACATATGGCCCATGCTACTTGTAATAATAAGTAAACTAAATTTGAGGATCCTCAAAAATTTGTCAAGTGAACCATCATAAGGAGCCTCACATTATGGGATTCTAGATATATAGTGTTTAAAATAAGGGATTTTTCATCAACAAAAATATTGTTGTTTCTTAACTATATGGGAATGAATGACTGGAAGGTGAAAAGCTACTTGGTAAGGTCATGATGGTCAGAAAAGCAAAAGAGGCTAAAGCATTGGAATCCTTGTAAAGCCTTTTAACTAATAATTTTGTGTTTAAATTGCAGCTTCACTATAAAATGTCAATAAAATATTTAGTAAAAATAAAGATAGGCTACCTTGTAGTCAGGACAAAGTTTTGTTTGAAGTTTTGGCTGTGGGATGATGTGCCTCTCCTTCTTCTGTAAGTCCTTCCTGGCTACAGGATCTGCCTATTTAAGTATTCACATGCCCAGAGATCAGAATTACAAGGTTCACCTCTATAGCCTCCCCAAAACTCTCCTATCCCAGGTCTCCATATAGCTCAAACTATCACCTTCATCAGTATCTATTCTCACTACTTGTGTTCTCCTTCCCCACTCCCCACCTCCCTTGCCTTTTGGCATAAATTTTTGTAACCTACGTTTAATAAGGGTTTAACCTCTTTTCTATCCCACTACCCACCAGAGGTAGTTGAAAAGAAACGTTATTAGGATATGAAGAAAGTGGACCTGTTCAGCAATAGTTTTTTGGGGGCAACCTTGATATTCTTTGGTAGAAGTTCAGTCCCATAGCAAACACCAAATATAACTTGGTAGCTGTAGACCAGTTCTCTAGGCAAACAGACAGCACCATGAACCTGCAGCTAAAATCCAGTACCTTTGATAGACAGACATCAAGCACAAACGAGCAGCTGAAGTTCAATCATGAAGAAAATACCAGGCACACCAACCATTCAAGACTCACAAACAAAGTTACAAAGCAAGAGTTAACTGACACAAGAAAATTGAAAAAAAAAAAAAAATCTTGTATCATATCAGACAACCATTGGTTAAGCTAGATGTTAACTACAGCAGAAACACCAGGAAACCTACACACTCATGGAAATTGAACAAGTCTACATTCAATGATGTCTGGGTCATGGTAGAAATATAGGAAGACCTTAAAGAATCTCTAGAATACAACGAAAATGAAGGCCCAACATACCTAAATGTATGGGACATGATGAAAAGTTTTATGAGGAAATTTATAGCACTATATGCCTCCATAGGCCAGCACACCAAACAGGAATAAAACAAAAGAAATAATCAAAGCCAGGACTAAAATCTATCAGCTAGACACAATGAAAACAATACAAAGAATTAATGAAACTAAGTGCTGGCTCTTTCAGAAAATCATCTAGAAATCCCTTTAGCCAAACTAAACTAACTAAAAGAGAGAGAGAGAGACAGTATCCAAATCAATAAAATAAGAAATGAAAAGCTAGATAGAATAACAGACACTTAAGAAACTCAATCATTCAAAAAACCTCTACTCCACAAAATTGAAAAATCTTAATGAGATGAATGAATTTCTAAACAGTTACCACTTACCATAGTTATATTAAGATCAAATCAACTAAACAGTTATTGAACTCCTATAGAAATAGAAGCAGTAATTAAATTTCTCCAAAAAGTTACCCAGGGCCAAATGGTTTTAGCACAGAATTCTACTGGACCTTCAAAGAAAAACTAATCCTAGTAATCCTCAAACTATTCTTTCAAATACAAACCGAAGGAAACAGCCAAATTAATTGTATGAAGCCACAGTCATGCTGATACCTGAAGCACACAATGACTCAACAAAAGAAAAGAACTTTAGATCGATTCTTCTATGAACATTGATGTAAAAATAATAAAGTATTCGCAAACTGAATCCAAGAACACATCAAAGTCATCATCTGTTATGATCAAGTAAACTTCATTCCAGGGATGCATGTAAGTTTCAATATATGAACATCCATCAACATAATCTACCATATAAACAAACTGAGTGAAAAAAATCACATGACCATTTCATTAGGTGCTGAAAAAGCCTTTCTCAATATCCAACACCCAACATCTGTGTTTTTTTAGAAGTAGTAATTCATCTGTCTAGCTACTTCTAGCTCTTAGAATCTCTTGCCAACATTTGACAAATACCTAAACATAATTAATGCAGTATTCAGCAAGCCAAAACCAACATCAACCTAAATGGAGTGATGCTTAAAGCAATTCCACCTAAATCAGTGATGAGAGGGGCCGCCCACACTCTTCCTATCTGTACAGTATAGTAACTGAAATTCTAGACAGAGCAATAGGACAACAAAAGTAGATCAACGAGATACTAATTGAAAAAAATAAACAGATTATTCCTATTTGCTTTTGAGATAATGGTGTACATAAATGACCCTTAATCTTCTCCAGAAAACCCTAACAGCTGATAAATAAAGTGAATGAATACATAATTAACTCAAAGAGATTGGCAGACCCCACTAGTACAAATGAGAAACTGGTAAATAAAGAAATTATGGAAAGTACAATATAGTAGTCATGAATAATATATCTTAGTATAACTCTAACAAAGCAAGTGAAAGATCTGTTTGAAAAGAATTCCAAGGCCACGGAGAAAAGATTTGAAGAAAATATGAGAAGATAGAAAGATGTCTCATGTTCATGGACAGGTAGGATTAAAATAGTGAAAATATTATTTACAAAAAAGCAGATTCAATGATATCTCCATCAAAATTCCACAGAACAAAACATACAAAAAAAGCCAATCATGAACAATAAAAGAATATTCAGAGGAGTCACCATCCCTAACCTCAAGCTGTACTATAGAGCAAGAGGGATTAAAAAACTGCATGGTATTGTTGAGAAATAGAATGTTATCAATAGACTCAAAACGAGACAGAGGAAAAAAAAAAAACCCACACACATATAAGTGCTTAATATTTTATAAAGAAGTCAAATCCATACAAGAGAAAACAGAAAGTATCTTCAACAAATCATGCTGAACTACCTGGATACTTCAATGTAGACGAATGAAAATAAATGTATATTTATCACCCTGCACAAAACTCAAGTCCAAGTGGATCAAGCATCTCAACATAATTTCTGATAAACCAACTCTCATAGACGATTAAGAGTGAAATATGCTAGAATACATTGGCAGAAAGGACAATTGCCTGCACAGAAGACCAAAAGCTCAGGCTCTAAGATCAACAAGTGATAAATGGGACCTGATGAAAATGCAAAGCTTCTCTAAGGGAAAGGAAACTATTCATAAAATAAAATGTCAGGCTAAAGATGGGGAAAGAATCTTCACCAACCTTACATCTGACAGAGAGGTAATATTCAAAATTTATAAAGAGCTCAAGATGTTAACCCCCAATGACCCGAATAAGCCAATTAAATTATGGGTCAGAAGGCTAAGCAGAAAATTCTCAACAGAGGAATTTTGAATGGTATAGAAGGACTTAAACAAGTGTTCAAAGCTTTTAGTCATCAGAAAAATGCAAATCAGAAAAACTTTGAAGTTCCATCTTACACCCACCCATCAGAATGTATAACATCAAAAATTCAACATATAGCACATACTGGTGAAGATACAGAGCATGGGAAACACTCCAACTTTGCTGGTGGGAAAGTAAACTAGTATAATCACTGAGGAAATCATTTTGGAGTTTTCTCAGAAAACTAGAAATAGTTCTACCACAAAACCTAGCTATTCTACTCCTGGGTAAATACCCAAAAGATACTCTACAATCCCACAAGGATACTTGCTAAACTATGTTTATAGCAACTTTATTCATAATGTCCAGAAACTAGAAATAATCTAGATGTCCCTCAACTGAATAATGGATAAAGAAAATGTTTTGAGGTTGACTTTTTTTGGCAAGTGAATGCTTTGGCTTTGATTCTAACAAAGTCTCATTTTAAATTGGTTGTCTGGTGTTTGTGTGTGCTGTGGTATGTATGTATGTATTGTGGTGTGTGTATGTGTGTGTGTGTGTGTGTGTGTGTGTGTGTGTGTGTGTGTGTGTATGTGTGTGCACATGTGCATGCCTGCTTATGTGTATGTGTGTGCACATGGGTCTTGTT
This sequence comes from Mastomys natalensis, assembly GCA_021653895.1. Taxonomy (NCBI): domain Eukaryota; kingdom Metazoa; phylum Chordata; class Mammalia; order Rodentia; family Muridae; genus Mastomys; species Mastomys natalensis. Next base: position 111,490 of record JAJTUV010003330.1, on the reverse strand, counting down.
TACTTCTTTATCATGCTGGGAATCAATGTTAAGGACAAAGATGTGAGCCAGTGTCTGCAGTTGTGTTCTTTCCCAAACATATCCATTTCAACATTTTGTTTCAGTGTCCAGAGAAATTTGGTGTCAAATATTTCTTAGGTGTTTGTTTTATAAAATGTACCTTTTATGTGTTTCACAAAATTCTGTGTTTGTTTAAATAGAGAAGAATAAATATTAAAAAAATTATGGAAGAAAAATAGTGAAGATAAGAAGGGAGATACTTGGTCATTGAAAAGCTTACAGTAAACCCAAATTAGGATATTTATATTTTTGTAAATAACATCACAACAGGTAAAACAAAACAAAACAAAACAAAAACAACAAAAAAACCCCACTTTTCCTCTTCTCCCAGCAGCAGGACTTGCAATTTCCCATTTCATGTCTGCGGAAGACTGAGCCCATTAACCTCTTGTTAAAATGTATGTAAAGTGGGGAAAGGTTTAGGAGGACTTATGTCTTACCAAAGATTCTAAACAGTTTAGTTACTAAAGGAATGGGAATACCTTTCACCCATGCATCTATAAGCTGACTTAACTGAACTTGGCACTTTAACCATCTTTCTATTGCTCATACTCCAGTTAATAATTATTCTCCATATTCTGGAAAGTATCACTAATATACTCATTGATACCAAGCTAGACATGAGTGGAGTAATTTCCTTTCTCTGTCATTGTTATCAAGAAATTATCATGCCTCTGGAGGATACAGAATTTCTACTTTATTTTGTATATGCATGATAGAAGAAAACTGGTGCCCAGTAAGAAGTAACTGGATCCAGTGCCTCATTATAAGGTCTACAGGAGAGCAGGAAGGTGGAAGTTATTGGATGAGTGGGGAATACCATCATAGAAGCAGATGAGGGTGGATGGGATATGGGGTATCCAGGATTTGAAATACCAGGGAAGGGAATAACATTTGAAATGTAAACAGAGAAAATACAACCACCCAAAAAAGAGTGAAAAAAAGAGTTGATTGGCTCTTTCAAACATCAGAACCTTAAAAGAAAATTGAAACCATCTTACCCAGATTGGAGAAAACTAATTAGCTAGAATGAAGATATGCATAGTGAAATTATGAGAAAAAATTATCACAAAAATTAAACCTAGTAAAATACTTATAGCTAGGCAGTTTTTTTTAATTGATTAAGTTATTTATTTAACATCCAAATTGTAGCTTTCCATCCATTCTCTCTTTCCAATCTCTCCTTCTCCCCTTCCCTCTTTGATTAGTCTCTCTTCCTCCCCTTGTATATAAAACAGGAAAGAACTCCAATTAATATTAATCAGCCTTTATATACCAAGTTCTAGTAAGCCTAGGCACACATCCTTTATTGCAGTTAGAAAAGACAGTCCAGTTAGGGGAAAGGAATTCAAAGGATCACAATTCAGTCAAAACCAGCAAATGTTCCTTCTCTTAAGAGTCCCACATGCAGAGCTAGATGCACAACTGTTGCATGAATACAGGGGCCCTAGGTCCATGCCATGCATGCTCTGTGGTTGGTAGTTCAGTCTCTATGAGCACCCATGGGCCCAGGTTATTTGATTCATTGGATTTCTTGTAGTGGCATTGACCACTCTGGCTTCTTCAATCTTTCCTCCTTCTCATCCAGAGGTGTTCGCAAGCTCTGCTTAATGTTTTTCTGTGGTTTTCTGCATCAGTTTCCATCAGTTGCTTGGTAAAGCCTCTCTTTTGACAGTTTGGGTTAAGTTTCTGTCCATAAGTATAGCAGAATATCATTAATGGCATCAGTGGTCGTCACCCTCTCACTGTGTGGACATCAAGCTAGGCAAGTCATTGTTTAGCTTTTCTTTCAAATTGTCCACCTTTTACCCATGTACATCTTGTAGTGAAAGGCCAAACATACTCCATCAAGGGACCTATCTCCATTTTAAAAGAAAAGGAGCCTGAGAACTTGACCTGAAGTTGAACCCAAGCTGCACTTATGTTCCAGCAAGCACCAATCATCTTGACTCTGTGCCATATCCTAGAGTTCCTCTCTAGCTACTCCCTAGCAACAACCAATCATGATAAGACTGATAGTTCCAGACAGATGTACTTTCCGACTTTTTGTGATTATTCTAATTTTTACTTCAGAGCACCCATAGGTTGCCTTATGATAGTCATTTAATTAAATGTTTGCCAGTCTTGCTTGCTTAACATTTCCTATAAAATCTTATCCTGATGAGGGCTGAGGGCTTAACCTTCCTCTTTGCTGTGGCAGGTGGACCCAAAGTCAAGCTTGAAAAAAGCCCCTAGTGTGATTGCCTCAGAATTGGCTCCCTGATGTTCTTTGGAGATTCCCAAAAGCTTCTGAAATGTACACAGCACTAAGAAGGACAAGTTGTGGGTCTAAGATTTTGTGGTTGAGTTGTTGTCCCAATTCCTCCACTGGAGTTCTTGTCTGGTTATAGGAGATGGCCAGTTTAGGTTGCATATCCCTCATTGCTCAGAGACTTATCAAAAGACAGCCTCAAAGAGTTCTTGGAGTGTAAATTGTCCTAAGATTATAGATTTTCACAGAGATGCCACCCCCTTGTGGGTTGTAGTGTTTGTGCATGGTGTTGGGTTGAATTGTGGGTCCCACTTCTAGCCCTCCACAAAGGTCTATGGCTGGTGCTTAGAGGGACAGCAGCATTGAAATTTGTGTTCTCTCCACACCAGTGCCAGGCAGAAGTTGGGTTGTGTGAATTCATGAGACTCAGCTCCAAGGATGGAGAACATAGTCTGTGGTCCCATGGGGAGAGGGAGAAGCACTGGCTGCATCTGCAAAGATGAGAGTCTTGGTTCATTGCTATGTTACAGTTCACTTGCCTTGCCTGCTTGTGTCACTGGGCCTCCATGGTTGGAATGTAGAGAAGTTGTCAGCTGGAGATTAGGTGGTTGGGCAGTAGTTTTCCCCACTGTGGGTCCCAAGGAAAAATACAGTTCGTGATCTTAAAATGTTTCTTGTCATGGTGTAAAATGGATAAAACTATTCCCAGGTATCCTCAAGGCTGGCCAAATGTTAAATACCTTTTGTAAGGAGAAGGATCTTAAAAAGAATGTTTACATTGATGGATTTCCGAATATTGAACCATCTCTGCATTCCTGGGATAAAGCCCACTTGATCATGATGAATGATTGTTTTGATGTGTTCTTGGATTCAGTTTGAAAGAATTTTATTGAGTATTTTTGCATCAATATTCATAAGAGAGATTGGTCTGAAGTTCTCTTTCTTTGTTGGGTCTTTGTGAGGTTTAGGTATGAGTGTGATTGTAGCTTCATAGAACGAATTGGGTAGTGTTCCTTCTGTTTCTATTTTGTGGAATAGTTTGAAGAGAATTGGTATTAGGTCTTCCTTGAAGGTCTGATAGAATTCTGCACTAAAACCATCTGGTCCTGGGCTTTTTTTGGTGGGGAGACTTTTAATGACTGCAGCTATTTCTTTAGGGGTTATGGGACTGTTTAGATGATTTATTTGCTCCTCATTTAACTTTGGTACCTGGTATCTGTCTAGAAATTGTCCATTTCATCCAGATTTTCCAGTTTTGTTGAGTATAGGCCTTTGTAGTAGGATCTGATGATTTTTTGAATTTCCTCAGTTTCTGTTGTTATGTCTTCCTTTTCAGATCTGATTTTATTAATTTGGGTACTGTCTTTGTGCCCTCTGGTTAATCTGGCTAAGGGTTTATCTATCTTGTTGATTTTTTCAAAGATCCAACTCCTGGTTTTGTTGATATTTTGTATAGTTCTTTCTGTTTCTACTTGGTTGTTTTCAGCCCTCAGTTTGATTATTTCCTGATGCCTACTCCTCTTGGGTGTATTTGCTCTTTTTGTTCTAGAGCTTTCAGGTGTGCTGTCAAGTTGTTAATGTGTGCTCTCTCCAATTTCTTTTTGTAGGCACTTAGAGCTATGAGTTTTCCTCTTAGCATTGCTTTCATGGAGTCCCACAAGTTCTGGTATGATGTTTCCTCATTTTCATTAAATTCTAGAAAGTCTTTAATTTCTTTCTTTATTTCTTCCTTGACAAAGTCATCACTGAGTAGAGCATTGTTCAGTTTCCACATGGATGTGGGTTTTCCCTTGGTTCTGTCATTATTAAAGACCAGCCTTAGTCCGTGGAGATCTGATAGGATGCAGGGGATTATTTCAATCTTTTTGTATCTGTTGAGGACTGTTTTGTTACCAATTATATGGTCTATTTTGGAGAAGGTATCATGAGGTGCTGAGAAAAAGGTATATTCTTTTACTTTAGGATGAAATGTTCTATAGATATCTGTTAAATCCATTTGGTCCATGACTTCTGTAAATTTCAATGTGTCTTTGTTTAGTTTCTGTTTCCACGATCTGTCCATTGGAGAGATCAGGGTGTTAAAATCCCCCACTATTATTGTGTGAGGTGCAATGTGTGCTTTGAGCTTTAATAAAGTTTCTTTTATGTATGTAGGTGCCCTTGTATTTAGACGTAGCTTGCCAAAGCAATCTACAGATTCAGTGCAATCCCATTAAAATACCAACTCAATTTTTTACAGAACTAGAAAGAGAAATTCTGAAATTTATTTGGAACAACAAAAAACCCAGGATAGCCAAAACCATTCTCAACAATAAAAAAACTTCTGGAGGAATCGCCATCCCTGACCTCAAGCTGTACTACAGAGCAATAGTGATAAAAACAAGCCTGGTATTGGTATAGAGACAGGAAGGAAGATCAGTGGAATAGAGTTGAAGACCCAGAAATGAACCCACACAACTATGGTCTTTTAATCTTTGATAAAGGAGCTAAAAACATCCAGTGGAACAAGGACAGCATTTTCAACAAATGGTGCTGGTTCAACTGGAGGACAGCATGCAGAAGAATGTGAATCGACCCATTCCTATCTCCTTGTACAAAGCTCAAGTCCAAGTGGATAAAGGACCTTCACATAAAACCAGACACACTGAAACTAATAGAAGAGAAAGTGGGGAAGACCCTCGAATACCTAGGCACAGGGGGAAAGTTCCTGAACAGAACACCAATGACCTATGCTCTAAGATCAAGAATTGACAAATGGGACTTCATAAAATTGCAAAGTTTCTGTATGGCAAAGGACACTGTCAATAGGACAAAACGGCAACCAACAAATTGGGAAAAGATCTTTACCAATCCCACATCCGATAGAGGAATAATATCCAATATATACAAAGAACTCAAGAAATTAGACTCTAGGCAACCAAATAACCCTATTAAAAAATGGAGTAAGGAGCTAAACAAAGAATTCTCAATTGAGGAAATGCGAATGGCCAAGAAGCACCTAACGAAATGTTCAGCATCCTTGGTCATCAGGGAAATGCAAATCAAAACAACCCTGAGATTCCACTTCACACCAGTCAGAATGGCTAAAATCAAAAACTCAGGTGATAGCAGATGTTGGCGAGGATGTGGAGAAAGAGGAACACTCCTCCATTGTTGGTGGGATTACAAGATGGTGCAACCACTATGGAAAACAGTCTGGCGGTTCCTCAGAAAATTGGACATATCACTACCTGAGGACCCAGCTATACTACTCCTGGGTATATATCCAGAAGATGCTCTAACACATAACAAGGATATATGCTCCACTATGTTCATAGCAGCTTTATTTATAATAGCCAGAAACTGGAAAGAACCCAGATGCCCTTCAACAGAGGAATGGATACAAAAAATGTGGTACATTTATACAATGGAATATTACTCAGCTATTAAAAACAATGAATTTGAAAATTCTTATATAAATGGATGGAACTAGAAAATATCATCCTGAGTGAAGTAACCCAATCACAAAAGAACATACATGGTATTCACTCACTGATTATTGGATTTTAGCCCAGAAGCCTGAAATACCCAAGATTCAATGCACAGACCACATAAAGCTCATGAAGAATGATGACCAAGTAGGGGGGCTTCAGTCCTTCTTAGAAGCAGTAACAAAATACTCAAGGGAGCAAATATGGAGACACAGTGCAGGACAGAAACTGAAGGAGGGACAGTCTACAGACCATTCCACCTGGATATCCATCCTATATGCAGTCACCAAAGGTAGAGGTTTATGTGGATGTCAGGATGTACATGCTGACAGGAGCCTGATATAGCTGTCTCCTTAGAAGTCTGCAAGAGTCTGACATACTCAGAGGCCGAGGCTCACAGCTAACCATTAAACTGAGCATGGGGTTCCCAATGGAGAAGATAGAGTGAAGGCTGAAGGAGTTGAGAGGATTCGCGACACCATGAGGAAAGCAACAATACCAACCAATCAGAGCCCCCATCATCTAAACCATCAGCCTGGGAGCACTTAGGGAGGGACCCATGGCTCCAGCTATATATGCAAGGGAGCTATATATAAGGGGGAAGAGATCCTTGGTCCCATGAAGGCTGGACGTTGTGGGGGGGGGATACTTGAGGGTGGGGAGGTGAGGTACCGGGGAGGGTGGGTGGGGGTACACCAACGTGGAAGCGGGGGGGGGAAGGGATAGTGAGTTCCTGGGAGGGAGGGGGGGATGGGTAAGGAGAGAAACATCTGAAATGTAAAAAAAGATTTCCATTAAAAAAAATTTTTAAATGAAAAAAAAAAAAAGAATGTTTAATTGGCTATATTCTCTGGCCTTTAGGTATCTCATTAATATGGAGATCTATCTTGTGGCTCCTTGGCCTGTTGTTATGCCCTCCATCTGTGGAGAAACTAGTGGGGGTGTTGTGCTGTATGCCTGAAAGACTCTGATATATGAAGCCCTTTACTTTGTAGCAGGAGCCTGAAGTCTGGGAGCAAGTCAACATACATGCTATCCCTTGCAGGAATAACCTGTGGGGTCACTAACTTACTAGATCTTTGGCCATCTCTAGCCAGTGCTCGACCAGAATCCATGCTGTCAGTTCACAGTCCTACAACCCCCAATGAAGCTGATTCTCTAAGTACTATCTTGCTTCAACCTCCCCTAATCTCATTCCCCATTTCCATTCTGACCACCCTCTCTAAGCCTGTCTTCTCTCTTCATACACCTCTCTCCCCATATCTAATCTATCTCTCCCCTTTCAGTGAGACACAAGCATCCAGACTTAGGCCCCTTTCTAATATCCACCTGACATGGTGTTGTGGATAGCCGTGGGGTTGTTTGTATTTTGATGCTTATTCTGCTCCCAGATAAGCTACAATATAGGAATGAGTCCAGTACTCAGGTGACTTCTTGTCAACCATTCTCTCATGAAAAAAAGGAGCCAGACACTGGGGAGTAGGTGGGACTTCCAGGTTGGATAAGGGAAGAGAAGAAGCAGGAGAGAGAGGGGGTCCTTTTTGGACCAAACAGAGATAGGGCACGACGCAGCAACTAGTGTCTCTCAGGCTTTCGCCAGGATTTGCCAGCAGAGGATTTAGAATTAATATGGCTTACAAGATTAACATTCTTCCTGTTGCACACAGAGATAGAGGTACCACTGTTTCTGTACTAAGTTTGTGTGATGTTTTTCTTCTTGTAGCAACCATACTGAGTTTAAGAGAGAAAGGCTGCAAACTGTGGTTTTTTTCTGATGTGCAGCACAAACGCAATGGGAGTTTTGAAGCACCAGGCTAGTGTGATGATGACTGGCCACAGGGAACTTAGTGAGTCAAGTGGAGAGATTTTCGGTCTCTGGTGCCATTCGGCACATTACTGCCATGTGGTCAACCAGTGCTAGACATAGTCTGGGAGCTGGAATTGCTGATCATACTTAATACTTCCCACAAGAGGGTCAGATTTCAGAGTTGATGTAATTTGCATTTCCATGAGGACTAAGGACTTTGATCATTTCTTTAAGTGTTCTTGGCCATTAGAGATTCTACTTTTGAGTTATCTGTATAGCTGTTTCATTTTTTAATTGGGTTGTTTTGGTTGCTGATGTTAACTTCTTGAGTTCTTCATATATTTAGATATTAGTCCTCTGTCAGATGGAGGTTGGTAAGGATAATTTCGAAATCTTAGACTACCAATTTATGATAATAATAGTGGCTTTTGCTTTACAGAATTTGGAAGGTTCCTATGGTCCCGTTCATCAATTGTTGATGTTAGATACTGAGTCACTGGTATATGTTCAGGAAATTGTTCCCAGTAACAATGACTTCAAGGCTATTCCCTACTTTCTTTTCTATGAAATTAATCATATCCAGTTTGATGTTAAAGTCCTTGATCCATTTGGACATTAGTTTTGTGCAGTGTGATAAATATGGATCTATTTGCAGTCTTCTACATGTAGATATGCAGTTAGATCAGTTCCATTTGTTGTAGGTGGTTTCTATTTTCCATTGTATGGTTATGACTTCTTTATCAAAAAACAAATGCTCATAAATAGATCTGTGAGTTTACTTCTGGATCTTTATGTGATTCCATTAATCAATCTGTCTGTTTCTGCATGAATACCAAGCACATTTTATTTCTATTTCACCGTGGTACAGCTTGAATTCAGGGATGGTGATGCATCCCAAAGCTAATTTATTGTTGAGGAATGTTTTGGCTATTTTGGTATTTTTTTCTTTTTGCATATGAAGATCAGCACTGGTATAAAAATTGTTTTGGTATTTTGATGGGGACTGGAATAAATCTGTAGATTGCATTTGGTAAGATGAACATCTTTACTATGCTAATCCTGCCAAGCATCTAATGATACCTTTTACAATTTCTTTCTTCTGGGATTTGAAGTTCTTATAATTCAGATTTTTAACTTCCTGGTTATGTATATATAAAATATGGAGGACCACTGATTTCTATGATTTAATTTTGTATCAACACATATACTGAAGATATTTATCAGTTTTATGCGTTCTCTGGTAGATTTATGGGAGTTGCTTATATATACTATCATATTACATGTAAATAGTGGTAGTTCAACTTTTTAGTTTCAAATTTATATCCTGTTGATCTCTTTAGTTGTTTTATTGCTCTGACTAGTACTTCAGGCATTATACTGAATAGATAATAAGAGAGAGGCCAACATTGTTTTGTCCCTGATTTTGGAGGGATTCCTTTAAGATTCTCTCCATTTAGGTTGATTTTGACTGTGTGCTTGCTGTATATCACTTTGATTATGTTTAGGTATATGTGTTGTATCTGTGACCTCTCTAATACTTTTTAACATACAGGGTTGTTGGACTGTCAAAAGATTTTTCTGCATCTGATGAGGTGATCTTGTCTTTTTTTCTTTAAGTTTGTTTGTATGGTGAATTATGTTCGTGAGTTTTCATATTTTCAATGATTCCTGCAGTGCTGGGACTTCTCAGGGCTGAGCCCCTTGCTCCAGAGGATTTAGCAAGCAAAGAATGTGAGTGTGTGAAGGGAAACTTGCAAGCATGGTATGGTTCAGACTCACTAACTGTGATGAAGGTGGGCAGAGAGGTGGCTAGAGAATGGAGGTCCCTCTGATAGCAGGCTGCTCAGGACAGCTTGGCCTGTCCAGAGGACTTAGTTAGAAACACAGATGTTATTATGTAATGAGTAGTATCTCTAGAAAACTTAAATTTATTAATGATTATAAGCATTCCAGTCCTTATTATGCCTAGGCCTGAGTGGTTTTGAAGAAATTTGTATGTGCTTAGGACATGTAAACCCTGATTTTGCCTTCATAAATTTGCCTTCATGAAATTACATTTTTAGTTAAAGCTCTTAACTAGGTCTGGGATAATAGCTTAGTTGGTGAAGTGCTTATCTGTCAAGAATGAAGACTTGAGTTTGATGAAACAAAAACCATCTAAAAAGAAAATTATGTCTCCAGAATTTACAGTTCTTGCTCTCCTTCTACAAGGCCAGTCTTTGATACCCAGAACCCAGGTCAGGTGGCTCAAAACTGCCTATAACTCCATTTCATGGTGAACTTGATTGCTCTTTTAACCTCAACTAGAAACAGCCTACATGCATGTAAATTAAATAATATTTTAAGGACAGGTGTAGTGGTATATTTTTGTAAACCCAGAGGTGGGGAAATTTTTGCATGCATGTCTCAGGGTTCAGCCTAGCATAATTGGTTTGCTCTGTGTGAGAAGTGAGACCTTACCTCAAGGAAAGTGAAGATATACCTGAAAAACAGTACCTCAGTTAGTCATACACACACACACACACAACACACACACACACACACACACACATGATTATTATCACATACTTTTATGTAGGATGGTTTGACTGACAGCCTTGGTATTAATCAGTATACAAATATCCATTTGTCTAAATGATTATTCTTCAGATTGTTGACTTGATCTTTCTTTTCATAGCTATTGTACAGGTGACATTTTGTTCTTCATTAAAGTGTTCTCTGTTCAGTTGAACAAAGTAAAAGCCAGTGCAGAAGCTACTGCTGACTAATAAAAATTATTTCCAAAATTATCATGAATATGAAAATATCCAGCTTTCCATGTTGTTATTTGTCATTAATTGAGAGAATGCTAGCAGGGCTGGATTACAGGGAACTCTTTCCACAGTAGAACTGAAGTGTCCATATGTCTTGTATTTTCTTTTTCTTGAAGATGTGTGATAAATGTGTTATTCTGCATCAGCTGAAACTGAAGATTAAAAAAAAATGAAAAGTATTCTCAGAAAGACTCCATAGCTCCTCTGCTAAGGAGCAATTGGTATTTACACACATCAAAATATTTAAAGTGGAGGGCCTTCTATGAGGAATAACATGCAATATTTGTCTTTCTGGGTCTGGTTTACCATACTCAATATGTCCTTTCCTTGATTCCAACCATTTATATCTTGGAATTAATGCAGATAACTATAAAAGAAAAAAAAATAACCATTGTTGTTAAAGGTGTTTGAAAGCAATATAGAAAGAAAAGGCAGGGCACATGTGATACAAGCAGGGTAAAAAGTTCTGGCTATCTAAATGAGGCTATTAATAACACAGTGGAACACAGAGCATCTTTTGAGTATATGCCCAGGAATGGTATACCTTGGTCTTTGGTAGAACTATTTCCATATGGAACTGCCACGTTGTTTCCAAAGTGGCTGCACCAGTTTGCAATCCCACCAGCAATGGAGGAGTGTTCCTCTTTCTCCAAAACCTCACCAGAATCTGCTGTTGCCTGAGATTTTGATCTTAGCCATTCTGATTGGTGTGAGGTGCAATTTCAGTGTTATTTTGATTTGCATTTCCCTGATGACTAAGTATTTTGAGCATTTCTTTTGGTGCTTCTCAGTCATTTGCTATTACTCAGTTGAGAATTCTTTGTTTAGCTCTGTACCCGATATTTTAATAGGGTTATTTTGTTCTCTGAAGTCTAACATCTTGGGTTCTTTTAATATTTGGGGTATTAGTCCTCCATTGGATGTAGAGTTTGGAAAAGATCATTTCCCAATCTGTAGGTTGCTACTTTGTCCTATTGGTACTGCCTTTGACTTTCAGAAGCTTTTCAATTTTATGAAGTCCCATTTGTCAGTTATTAATCTTGGACCCCAAGACATTGGTGTTCTGTTCAGGAAATTCTCCTCTGTTCCTATATGATTGAGAATCTTTCCCACTTTTTATTGGATTAGATTCAGCACATCAGATCTTATTGGAGGTCCTTGATTCAACAGAACTTTGTACAATGACATAACAATGGATCACTTTGTATTCTTAAAATTTCTTTCTTTTTTCCACTGTATCTTTGCCAAAGATCAAGTGGCCATAGGTGTGTGGGTCTTTTTCTGAGCCTTCAATTCTATATTTTTTATCTACCTATCTGTCTCTAAACCAATACTATGTGTTTTTTAATCACTATTGCTCTAGTCAAGATTAATGATTTCCTCATAAGTTCTTTTATTTTGGCCATTATTTTTCCTATCCTAAGTTGTTTGTTATTCCATAAGAAATTGAGAATTACTCTTCCCTTCTCTGTGAAAATTAGGATTTTCAATGATAATTCCATTGAATATGAGATTACTTTTGATAAGATGGGTGCTTTTACTATGTTAACCCTACCAATCCATGAACATGGGATATTTTTTCCATCTCCTAAAGTATTCAGTGATTTCTTTCTTCAGAGACTTGAAGCTCTTGTCATATATCTTTCAATTGCTTGCTTAAAGTTTCTCCAAGATATTTTATAGTATTCAAGGCAATTGGGAAATGTGCTGCTTCCATAATTTGTTTCTCATCTGTTTGTCATCCCTGAGTTTAGTGAGGCCTCTTTTTAAATGTTTGGTATTTTATGCATATTTTATTTGTATATGGCTGCTCATGTAGTTGTGATTATTTCTCTAGAAAAAAATCTCTAACTGCAAATGCCATGATTCCAGGCCTCTACATAAAAGTATCACTTAGATTTTAAAACACATTATAAAATTAGTCACTGGGTTTTTAGATTTTGGTGACTCTTCCATTGGAGTTTTGAGGTTGGAAATAAAATGAACAAAGTATCATAGACTGAGTACTAATGTTGTCTAATTCTTGAGTTCTGGGTATAAGTTGCTTGGTATTAGCTACTTTTAGGTGAAGTTCATAAGACAGCATTGCTAATTTTTTTCATCATGCCTTTAAATCACTTAGTATTTTCTGATTCAATAAAGTTATATAATATGTAGAACATGTATTAGATATATGATTGCTTAGCTAATTATGATGGTATTCTACATGTATAATGAATGCCTATGTCAGATGCTATATTATTGGAAAAATCAAGGTTTATGCCCGAGAACCAAAGCATATCTGACATGGTTTGTTGTATAAGATTAATATGTGTTATTTCTTTGCCTAATATTGAGAAGTTGTTCACATCAGGATGCATATATTTTCTGAGTATTTTGTCAAGTTGCTTATAAAACATTATAGTGGTAATATTGATTTTTTCACTACTTTAAACATACTGATCGATCAGCATGAGAAATCTTTTAATTTTCTGATATATTCCTCAATTGCTTCTGCTTACAGTAGAATATCTGCACATAACATCTGGGAACCTGTCCTCCCAGTTGTTTTTTGCCTTAAGTGATGGTTTTTCACAAGTCTTTTGCCCAGGACAGTTTCAAGTGTGACTACTAATTCCAGATCACCTCATTTCATTCCATATTTCAGATTCTTCCTGTCAGGACTTCAATTAAGCACTGAAGTTTCTAACTATACATAGATTGCATAGCAAAGGCAAAAGCTTACTTTCTTAACTCTACTCCATTTTTCTAATGTTCTACCCTTCCCCAGCCCCACAGCTAATAAATTATTTTGGTAACCTAAACAATCAGGAAAAAGTAGATGGGAGTGGTCATCTCCTTCACTTGGGTGTGGTTGTCTAGTTATGATTATTGTATAAAGTATAGATTATCATTTTAAGGGATAATTTGGAAATGGACAGGTAGGGAACTAAATAGAGAATGTAGACTCAGGGATTTCTTATTTTCCTTTCCTTTTTTTCTATTCTTTCTTTCTTAGTTAAAATGAAGAAGGTTGAAAAGAAAACAGAAGGATAAAGTAATATAAGATAGTAGATATATGGGAATGTAATACTTAATTTATTTTTAAAACAATTTTTAGCTACAATCTTACAATTACAAAATCCTTTATGTTTTGATTGAGAATTGTACTTATAATTTAAAAGATTTTACAGAATTTATATATTGATACAGGCTTAATTTATATTGGCATAAATCTTTGAACATTGATACATAATTTAAAATTAATTTTGGTAATCTTAGGTGTTGTTCCTATGCTATTTATTTAATAAAACAGAATTTAGACTCAATCCTTCTAATAGATGCTACTGCAAACTCTTTAGGATGGCTAAGTAATGTAGGTTAAATCAGACAGTAAATTCAGGATAATGTTAGATTCTAATTAATTACAATATATATTGTATTTATAAATATATGTATAATTTATATTGAGTATATAAATATATGTTAATACATATATATGTATGTATATAAGAATTACAATATGTATATGTATGCATATACATTTCCATACATACACACATATATGATCTCCCAAAACATCAGATATCCACAGCATATGACATTTAAAATTATTTCATTATTAATAGATCTTTGACTAGGAGACACGTGTGATCCTGAAAGTAGCCCCATCCCACTTCAAAGAAAAATATTGAGTATCATTATCTCCATTTGGTGTTGTTTTAATTGTGGCAAGCTACTCACGGATAAAAAATACCCTAATTTCATCTACAGACAACATTCTGTGCAAAAAAAAAAAAAAAAAAAAAAAAAGTACAAACAGATGTGAGATAGTCAAATGCTAAGCTCTGCCAAGCAAGGCAAGATAGTCCTTCATAATTCTTGCTTCACTTAAGGTCTGACAGATGGTTCTGGGACAGAATGTTGAAGACAGATACTCTAACATTAAATACAACATCAGGGACTGTCCAGGCAGTCAGCTGTTTCTAAAAATTATATAACTATAGGAAGCTTAATCTTTGTGCTTCCTACCTATTCAGGTAATGTTAAATTTAGTCTCAGATCTCTTATGAAGTTGATAAGTTATAATTCATAATTTACCTGCTTTGATTAATATTAAAGAAGATGTTCTAGATATGAAAAAATGGTTTTCAGATAGTATTTCTAGTTAAAATCAAACCTTATTGAGACACAGAATTGTACATTCTTTTCATTTGTTTGTTTTTGACAGAGGCTGACTGTCTGGATTTTATTGTTATTCTGTGTTTGGCTTGGTGCATAAATACCCTCACCACTGCCAGGCCCCACTGGCCCACTGGAAGGTACAAGCAGGAGGTGTTCTTGGTTACTCTTACTGTGATTGGTCTCAGGCAGGTTGCAAAGCACATGGGCCCCCTCCACTGACTGCAACATTATTAGCTCTGGAGGAGATGCTGGATGAGGCTCATGAGGAGGAAATCAAGCTACTTGTCTTTGTGTGTGATAATTTGACAGCACCTAGAGCAACACGCGTCTGGTTAGCATGAGGCAGGCGAGGCCTGCACTGGAGAACTTCTGCTAAGCTGTAGCTGGTCAGGAGCAGCTGGCAAGGGTTAACTGTGGTTCCATAGGCAACTCATACTTGTGGACGGTCTCACTACCTTCAGCACCATACAGACACAAGGAGAAAGGCCTCACTGACCAAAGGAAAGTCAAGCCAAATCCAGCTACTATGTCTCCCTTGCAGGTGTGGCTAGGATCCCTTCCTGTAGGCACAAGACTGCCTCATTCACAAACCTTGTTATCACATGGTATTGGATGTCTTCATCAGAGGAGACCTCAGACTTGGCAGGCAGCTTCTGGATTGCCAGGATATTATCCATTTCAGAATTCAAACTCTTACTCTTTGAGCCCTCCTGATAGATGTAAAAGCCCTTCCCAAACATGTGACCCAGAAGCCCTTAGGCGGCCATCTGTTTCAGCAGTTCTACACTGCCACCTCCAAATCGCTCCTGAAAAGATTTGCCTAGATCTTCTGCTACATGCTGTACTACATCCATCTACTTCATCTGCCCGGGTAGAGGCACCCACAGGGAAGCCGAAGCCTGTGGTCAAGGCATCCACTTCTTAGGGACAACTCCTTTGTAGGGAATGAAATTATTTAAACTGCCAAATTTGTCATGGTAAATCTCCTACGCAAATGAGACTAGTAAAGGAAAACACAACTCAATAATTATGGGCATAAATTGCAGTCTAGATTGGGCAGATTTACCACTACACTACTCTAATCCTGGCTATGAGATTCCTTATAACTTGCGATTTATCCAGGCCACGTTGTTGTCCTTCTGGCTCTGGCTCCTCCATCGTAAGCTTCCTTCTACTACCAGCTTCCTTTGCTTCAACTTCCTCCTGTTTCTCCCTCTGCCTCCCTTCTGCTCTACCTTTTATATAGAATTCCTCTCACTCTCTCCTCCCCGAAGCCTTTTTTCTCCACCTCCCCTTCTACTGCCCAATATCTGGCTCTAGCCTTTATTTTACAGGTTTTAATTGGACAGAAGATTACAAGACGTCACCTGTGTACAGATTCAATCATCCTCTGCAGCCCCTCCCAGGAAAGTGAAACCAGGATCAAAATACAAGGCTAGGACTATCCACTGGGAACTAGGATCAAAATAAAAGGCTGAAGCTATCCTCAACACTCCTTCTTGGAGGATTCATATGACTTCAGACATTATGGGAGCAAGACATCTGATGGTGTAGAAGCCAGGTCCGTCCTTCACCAAAATGATGACCTTCCCCTGCTTGAGAAACAGGGCTATGGCAGAAGCCATTGTGTTCTTGGAGGTTTTGTCAGTCGTGATGATTTCTAGAAGCTGCATCTTGTCCACAGGAGAGAAGTAGTACATGCCGATCGATCGACATCACCTTCTCAGGCCTTTTGCTGACAGCAGCGATTTGATTGATTGGGAGAGCAGATGTTTTGCTGGCAAAGATACAGTGTTCTGGAGTCATGCCTTCCACTTTAACACTTTGTGCTTCACACTGAGGTCCTCAAAAACAGCCTCAATCACTATGTCTGCCTTCTTAATCCCTTGTAATTGAGCTGCCCAATCAAGTTGCTGAAGATGGAATCTGTAGGCAGCGGTGTTTAAGATAGCACCTGGACAGTTGCAAAGTCATATGACTAGCACCTGACAATGTAAGCAGCTGGCTTCCAGCCTGGCCAGCTCAGCTAAACTGGTAAAAAGTCCTTTGTGCATGCATCAGCCTCCTGCCCCTCCCGAGTGGGCTTATGCTAATGAGGTATTGGCAGCTTAACCTATCCTGAGAGAACACTTCACCCAGCCTGCCTTGGGAAGATATATAAGCAGCTCCTTTCCGCTGCTAGGGGTCCCCGTCCAGGTCCCATCCCTGTCCCCATCCCCATCCAGTCCATAAGTCAAGAGTCGTTCCTGGAATAAAGCTGACTGAGAAGGATCCCAATTGTGTCCTGTCTTAATTGCTGGCCCATCCGGGGCCCCAAGGTCTTCAACCTTCTTGGATTCAGAACTCAGCAGCTAGGAAGGCGGTACAGGTATATTTGTTGCAATAGAAAGTGCCCAGTAAGTGGGGCCATCACAAAGTCCACAGTAAAGCAGCGTCATAAGGTCCGTGGTCATAGGTCCATGGTAAAGTGGCAATTGAATCACGAGAGACCTTAGAAGTATCATGTTAGTATTTGCTGTTTATGTTTGTTTGGTGTGGGTCGGTCTGGGTGTTGTAATTGTGTTGTTTCTGGGGTATTGGCGAGCATCAAATCAGGAAAGTGAAATCCATGGGGAACTCACCATCGTGCCCTGTGAGAAGTGCCTTAAAAGAACTAATGCGTGCAAGAGGCATTAAAATAAAAGAGGGATTTGCGTTGGATACAGGGTGACTTTATACCTTTGTGGGCCGTCACATGCACCTGGCCAGTGCCTTTGCTGGTCCATTCTAACTCCCCGTCCTCCCTACCTTTTTCCCTACTTCTTGTGCTCGTAATGCACCCTGTATTGTCGCAAATCAGGCTTCATTCCACTAAACCTGCTCCGGTGTATGTCTGACCACCGTTTTTCTTCCTGCTGGCTAACCTATATAAACTTATTCAGCTCTCTTGCGTCTCCTCTCTCAGGGGACTGTGTATTACTCCTTTGGTATATAACTCTTCTCGTCTCTCAATCAGAGCTGCCTGTCTGAGTACCTGAAAGGAAATTGGTTGAAGGAAGGCGAGGACCTATCCAGGAGGCTCCTGTCGCAGATCGCTACCCTGAATGGCACCTGCCTGGATCCCGTTACTTTGGAGGGGCTCACCACTTGGGTCAAGGATGCCCTCAATTTCTTTAAAGAATGGGCAGGAGTATTTATCTGGGGAGCTGTTGTTCTCCTGAGATGTGGTTTCTGCCTTTGGTTCCTTGTTGTTTGTGCCTTGACCATGCTAGACATAAGGCTATGGTTTACCAGGCACTGACTGCTATGGAGGAAGGTACTCCCCCAGGTATTTGGCTGGTCTCTGTTAGGGAGGCATAGTGGGGAGCTTTCTGGACCCGGTATGGCCGTCCAGGCATTATCTCTAGATCCTGACCATCTTGACCATTGCCAAGGGTATACACTCTGAGGCTCCTACAGCATCACCTCAATGTTTCTGAATCGGGGAGTACGAGGAGTGCCTCGACTAGAGATGTTCTCAATCCTGAGATAGATTCTCGAAAGCATGTCCGAGTGCATAGAGGTTTTGTGCCAAATGTACCTCTCCCTGAAAAAAGGCATGAAGGCGGGTATGGCAGAAATATAAACTTTCCCATTACAATGCCTTCACTTTGCACAAGGGCTCAGACTTCTGTTTTCCACCGCTAGCAGCAACCTTCTAGGTGTGCTCTTGATTGCCTCTCGCCAACCACCTAATGAATGATTTCAAGCATGCTTGGGTGTGGGATGCCTAAGGTCTGAAGGGTCCAGAGGTATCCTACTTCAAATTTAATAAATAAATAAGGGGGAGATGTAGGCAGCCGTGTTTAAGATAGTACCTGGGACAGTTGCAAAATCATATGACTAGCACCTGACAATGTAAGCAGCTGGCTTCCAGCCTGGCCAGCTCAGCTAAACTGGTAAACAAGTCCTTTGTGCATGTGTAGGCCTTATGCCCCTCCGGAGCGGGTTATGCTAATGAGGTATTGGCAGCTTAACCTATCCTGAGAGAACACTTCATCCAGCCTGCCTTGGGAAGATATATAAGCAGCTCGTTTCTGCTGCTGGGGGTCCCGTCCCATCGTTCCTGTCCCCATCCCTGTCCTGTCCCTGTCCCAGTCCCGTCCATAAGTCAAGATTCGTTCCTGGAATAAAGCTGACTGAGAAGGATTGACCGTGTCATGTCTTAATTGCTGGTCAAGGTGGATGCAACAGGAATCCCTTTCAAAAGATGTGAGAGCTTTCTTCTTCACTTTGTCATAGCACTTTGAACACTTGCAGCTGTCCCAGACCCATCTCAGTCAATGTAGTGTCTTTAAGAAGAGTTTTCAGTCCTTTATCCACAGAGACCTGGGCATCAGCCCTGTGCCAAGGATGGCTAGCTGATGAACACTTTTCTGTGGGGCTCCAAATTTATTTATTTATTTTTTTGCACAAGATCTGGCCATTATTAAGCCCTATTAAGGTCTTCCATTCTATGGTCATTGCAAGCTCTGCCAAAATTCTGTAATTCAGGGAGATAACTAGAGTTATTTCCTTGCTCAAGTCCAGACTTCACAGCATCAATTATTTCCAATGGTGCAGGATAAAGGCCTTTGGTCTGCTTCTTCACTTTTTCTTCCAGTGTTTTGTAAACTTGTTGTCTGACAAATGGGGTAGTCATGGCATATGATGCCACATTTCCATCAGACCTTTGCTCTGCTTTGCAGAGACCTTCCAGTCAGCAGGCTTTGCAAAATTAACTGCACTTCTCTAGGTATTCATCTGTCATTTCCTCTGGAGATTTTATTACTGGTCCAAACAGTCCCACCAACTGGTCAACCAATCCCATTTTCTTTGCTCTGTCTGCAGGAATGTTTCTACCAGTCAGCATCATGTCAAATGCAGCAGGCACACCCACCATTTTGGGAAGTCTCTGGGTGCCCTGGCTCCTGGTAAGATCCACAGCAACACTTCAGGGACATCCTAATACAGTGTTTCTGTCTTTTGTTGCTATTCTATATTAGCATGCTATGGTGAGCTCAAGTCCTCCTCCCAAGCAGGATCCACTGATGGCTGCCACAACAGGCTTTGGGGACTTTTCAAGTTTCTCAAACATTCTCTGTCCTTCATGTGATATTCTTGTCGCTTCTTGGGGGTTGTAGAAGAGGATAGCATGTTGATGTCAGCACCTGCAACAAAGCAGCCTGGCTTTGACGAGATAAGAACAGCACTCCTGATTTGCTCGTTAGCCCAGATTTCGTTCATGACTTCTACAAAATCTGATTGTACCTCTTTATTCAATGTATTTACCTTTGAATTGGATGAATTATTCTCGAATAACTGCTACATCCCCTTTGACTCCATAATTAATATGGGTTCAGGTCAGCAAAGCAGAAGATGTTGTAAAGCTGCAGCAAATGCAGCCTCTGGAGCATAGGAACCTGAAGGCAGAGAAGTGATTAAGATGCCAATTGCTTGGGACACCACCATCTTGAGCAGAAGAGGACTAAGCATAAAGCTCTTCTAGTTTGGGGGCAATGGAGCCAAGGGCTGTTCTTTTCTCAGAATTATACATTCTTTAGGTTAGTATAAATGATAGAATAATTTTCTAAATTGACAAATATGACAGACTAGATGATATGTGTATATTATACCTTACAATCTAAATAATTATTACAACTATGTTCAAAGTCTATCTGAGTGTAGAGAGCCTTTTTAATTGGACAAATATTGAAAAGTGTACTTGCATATATTATGAATGCTAATTATGTTGTCCAAAATAAAAAACAACCTGCTTACATTAGAGGACCTGCAGAGAGTTCTGGAAACCTGTCTCCATTTGGATCTTATTGATAAATAAAGATATCAACAGCCAGTAGCTGTAGAAGACAGAATTTGGATTTTAATATTTACTGGACTTGGGAGTGGGTGACCAACAGGAAGGTGATCCACTATGCCAAGAGAATTTTGAGGAGAGGAGAGATGCTATGCTGAGAAGAACAAGGTCAGACATGCATAGGCACCATGTGAAGGAGCTGAGAAAGCATGGGCTAGAGGACTATCCAACTGGTTCTAGAGCAACTAAGTGGAATAGAGAATTTAGTAAGTAATAACATGAAATTATTGATGGGAGGTGGATTAACTGCATGGAGGTTACACTGTGGCCCAGCTATTTTGCTTTTTAAGGCATATTAACAAATAAACGTTGTGTGTCTCTTTCCTTCTCTAACCAAAACAATTGAGGAAGGTATTGAACCTACCATGGGAACTTATTTATTAATATTTATTTCAACAACTTATGTATATTTCATAACATCTGCAAATAGCTATATTTGACTTCTTCCTTTCCAAATTTTAAAACTTTTTTTTTCTTTAGTTTCTTATTACTCTATCTAGAATGTCAAGTACTATACTGAATATATATGGAGGTAGTATTGATTAAATTTTCTCCATTCAATTTGATGTTGGCTATTGGTTTGGTGTATATTGCTTTTTTTATGTTTAGGTGTGAGCCTTATATTTCTGATCTCTCTCAAGCATTTTAACAAGAAGACTAGTTGTATATTCGTCAAAGGATTTTGCATCATCTAATGAGATGATCCTGTTGTTTTGGTATCAGTTTGTTTATCTGATAATTATATTGATAGATTTTTGTTGATTGAAGCAACACTACATCACTGGAATGAAGCATACCTGATTATCCTTCATGATGGTTTTGATGCATTCCTGGATTTGGTTTGTATTTTTTTCTTTAGTCATTTTTTACAGTTCAGACTTTATCCTGCTCCCAGTCCACTCTTTGACTATTCCTTATCCCACACCTCCATCCCACCCCATCTCCATGAGGATGTCCCCACTCCTGCCAGTTCTCCTGCACTTGCTACTCCCTGGGACCACAAGTCTTTGAGGGTTAGGTGTATCTTCTCTGACTGACAACAGACCCGACAGTCTTCTTCTGTACATGTTATGGGATCTCAGGGTCTGCTGTATGCTGTCTGGTTGGTGGCTCAGTGTCTGAGAGATCTTAGGGGTCCCAGTTATTGAGACTGCTGGACTTCTGTAAGTCTTCCCTAATCAGCTTCTTCCTGCTTTTTCCTAATTCAACCACAGGTGTCACTGGCTTCTGACTATTGGTTAAGTGTAAATATCTGCATTTGACTCTTTCAGTTGCTTTTGGGCCTTTCAAATGTCAGTCATGAAAAGGTTACTAGGAATGAGGCTCAAACTCATTGGCACTGGGGAAAATTTATAAACAGACCTCCAATGGCTCATGTTCTAAGATCAAGATTGATAAAAGGGACCTCATAAAACTGAAAGCTTCTGTATTACAAAGGACATAGCCAATAGGACAAATTGGCAACCAACAGATTGGCAAAAAAAAATCTTCACTTACTCCATATCCAATTGAGGACTAGTATCCAAAATAAGAAAACTGAAAAGGTAAGCATCAAGAAACCAAACAACCCAATCAAAATGGGGTATAGAATTAAACAGAGAATTCACAGCAGAGAAATCTTGAATAGCTGATAATCATTTAATGAAATGTTTGAAGTACTTAGTGATCAGGGAAATGCAAATCAAAATGACACTGAGATTCACTCTACACGAATCAAATGGCTAAAATCAAATTTAAGTGACAGGATATGTTGTTGAGAATTTTGTGAAAGAGGAACACTTTTTCCTTGCTAGTGGGTTTCAAACTGCTACATCATCTCTAGAAATCAATCTGTGTGTCCCCAGAGAATTGGAAATTGATCTACCTGAGACCCAACTATAGCACTCTTGGGCATATACCCAAAGGATGTTCCACTATGCCAAGGAAAACATGTTCAACTAGGTTTATAGCAGCCTTATTTGTGATAGCTAGAAGTTGGAAATGACAAAGATGTCCTACAACAGAAGACTGGATACAGAAAATGTCATTCATTTACACAATGGAATACTACACAGCTAGTAAGAATGAGGACATCCTAAGTTTTGCATGCAAATGGATTGAACTAGAAAATAACATCTTGAGTGAGGCAACTCAGTCCCAAGAGAACATGGATGATATATACTCAGTAATAAGTAGTTTGTGAGTATTTTAATCATTAGCACCAATGTTTAGAGGAGAATTTTTCTGAAATTACATTCCTTTGTTGATTCTTTTTGTACTATAGGTTACAGATGACATTGTCCTCATAGGATGTGTTTGGCAATGTTCTTTCTGTATATGTTTTGTGAAATCATTTGAGGAATATTGGTATTAGTACTTCTATGGCAGTATGGCAGAATTTTCCATAAAACTATCTGGCCCTGGATTTTAATCATTTTGACACTTTTAAGCAATACTTCTATTTTCTCAGAGGTTATAAATGTCATTTATATAAGCTACATGGTCTCATATAACTTTGCAAACTTATATCTGTCTAGAAAATCAGATATTTCATTATAATTTTCCTATTTTGTGGAGTGTATCCTTTTGAATTAAGGCACAATGATACTGTGAATTTTTCCATAACCATTTTTAGGTATCCCTATTCCTTATTGTTTAGCTAATTTGTATACTGGCTTTTTGTCTTAAACTTAATCTGGTTAAAGTCTTGCAATCTTATTCACTGTCTCAGAGAACCGGCTCTAGGTTTTACTGATTCTATGTATTGTGCTCTTTCTCTCTAACTGATTGGTTCCATCTTTAAATTTGATTATTTACTGCCTTCTGCTCCTACTGTTGTGTTTCTTTCTCTTCCAATTTCCCTAGATCTTTCAGATGTACTTTTGAATTTCTGGCATGAAAAGTTTCTAAATTCTTTATGGAGACATTTAGTGCTTTGAATGACCCACTTAGAATGGCTTTTATTGTGTCCACTAATTTGGGAAGGTTGTGCCTTCATTCTCATTTAATTTTAAAATACCTTTTATTCATTTATTTCTTTCCTACTCAGAGATGATTGAGTATAGAGTTCAATTTCCATGAGTGTTTTGGAGTTCTGGTCTTTCAGTTTTGTTGAATTCCTGCTTAAATCTGTGGTTGCATAATAACATACAAGTTATTTGAATTTTCTTTTTTTTCCCCTCTCCCTCTCCCTTTCACTTTCCCACTTCTGCCCCACTCCATCTCCTCCTCCCGCTCCCCTCCTCCTCTCCTCTCCCTCTCCTCTCCCCTCCTTTTCCCTCTCCCCTTCCCCTCTCTCCCCCTCCCCCTGCCCCTCCTTATCCCCTCCACTTTCCTCTCCTCCTTCCCATCCCCTTCCCCTTTCTTTCTCCTTCCCTCTCCCTCTCCTCCCTCTCTGTGGGTGTGGGTGTGCATTTATTCTGAGCTTCACATGTGTTGTTTTTGATGGTATAGAATTACTTCTTGCCTGTCTCTTGTCCCTTTGGGGTGTAGCTTCCCTCTTTGGGTTGGAGTTTTGCTTCTAGTATTTTCTCTAGAACTGATTTGTGGACACATATTTTTAAATTTGATTTTTCTTGAAATATTTTGTTTTCTTCATTTATGGAGTTGAGAGTTTTGTTGTATATAGTACTCTAGGTTGGCATCTGTGTTTTTTTCAGAGGTTCAATGTGTCTGCTCAGACCCTTGAAGCTTTAAGGGCCTCTTTTAAGAATTTTGGTATAATTCTGATAAGTTTGCCTATGTGTATTTCCATTCCACTTTAATTCTCCTCTCTTAATAACTTTTCTATGTTCTGTAGAATTACTGTTTCTGTTTGCTATGCAGTGGGAGGAGTTTCTTTCCTGGTACTGTTTAATTGGTGTTCAATAAGCTTCTTACATGTTTATAGTCATGTCTTTCGTTAGTTTGGGAAAGTTTTTTTCTATGATATCATTGAAAATAATTTCTGGTCCTTGTGCTAGAACTCTTCAGTTCATCTATTCTTATGATTCTTAGGTTAAACCTTTTCATGGTATCCCAGATTTCCTGGATATATAATTTACGGACATTTTAAATATAAGGTTTTATTTCTTTGATGTATCATAACATTATCCTCAATGGTTAGCATTTTCTGGAGGCAATTGCATGCAAAAGTACTATCCAATTACTAAAATAATGTGTTTCTATTTCACATTGTCTGCCTAATGAACCTATACAGTTTTTGAAATAGTATATTCTGTCATCCTTAAGCTGCAATGCTGTTTTATGGGATTTTTGCTATTGTTGTGCCATGATTCTACACAATTTTAAGTGTAATATAATTTTTCCTAAGACAAAAGTTTTTGCAGTATAGTCCATGTTAATTGAAAAGTACAATGAAAATATGAAATCTCTCTGTGAACTAGATTTTCTTCTTCATTTCTGAAATTTCTGAACCTTCTCCTCATTGGCATAGAGAGTTAAATATGAAAACCGTAGCAGAAATAAAGATAAGAAATAAAAAAGAAACCTACAGAAAATTCCGATTAGTCATTGAGGCACAATTTGAGTTCTTATTAGTACCTTTTGTAGACCTATGAATCAATGGGTGAGTTTTGCATGTAAGCACAATTTCTCCCTTTGTGTTGTGTAGTATATTCTTCATGGAAAGTAAATGACAAAGTATTGGAAGTAATGATGATTTTAATATAACACGTTTTCATCCTCTTATGAGCTTAAACTTGTCAACATGGATGATATTTTGAAGACTGAAGTTCAGCTGCTTTCAGTGACAGGTGAAGGTATTAGAATTGGTGCAGTGCTGTTATATTTACATGTGAATAGATAAAATTTTTGATAATTAATCCAAAAGAATCAAACTCACTTTAAAAGGAAACAGGTAAGAAAATATAATCATGGGTGTCTCTTTAAAACAACAAAATCATGGTATGTAAGGAGGGAAATGGAAGTCAAGAGTAATATCTTGTTGGAGAAAATGGTGAGATAGGATTGATTGTCTTGTTTCTTCTTGGCCACAGGCAAGTGTTTTGTTTACCTATTATCAGAAATAATTTCAGCTGGGATTACCTGAAACCACTGACCATTATTTCAAATACAGGCATCATTTATTTTTTCTTTTTAATGAAGCACCTCAAGGAAAGGTAAATAAAGCAAAGGTGAATGTCAATTTTAACTTTGTTCAGCCTCCATTTAAAACTACAATCGTTTTGTTAGTTATATAGGAGGTTACTACTGCTGCATACTCAGTTCTATAGAGAAATACACCATCTTCTAGAAAAACAGAGCACCTGAAAGCACTAAAGGATTTTTTTTTACCCTTCTGCCTATATAAGCTCATGATCTCTGGAGCAGTTTTCAGGAAGAAGGCAAGGAGTTGTGATTCCTGCTTTCCACACTTCAGTTTTATCAGGGGCAGGGAGGAGGATTGGCTGCTTATCAATAAAGTGTTGCTTCCAGAAGATGTAATTTTCATATGAACTTTTTGAGACATTCCATTCTGAAGGGAAAGAAAAGATGTGTTCTTCTCAGGTAAATATGTGCATTGGTATGGGACATGATGACTGTTTTTACAGAAATAACCTTATTATTATAACATCCAAATTTTAACTGTGGTAACTCACTTTTACAAAAAAACCTTTCATATTATTCTGTTTTAATTTTTTATAATAATGTATGTAACATATTATTTAAAAATATTTTATTTTATTATATATTAAATCATGCAATAAATGTATAATACATAAATAATATATATTGTATATTAAAATATAAAATTAATATATAATAAATAATTTATAAATAAAACTGAGATCATTTTGCCATAGGTTCAGAAGTTCCTGCTGCTGCAACTCTTTAACAAAATTCTCAGGTTTTATAACCCAAACCATGAGTTTATTTTTGTTGTTAGTTCATAAGTGTAATTTTGCTACTGCTATGAAGCATGCTATGAATTATGTAAATAGCTCTGCTTTTGTGACATAGGAAACCACCCTCATTGAGGGGATTATGCCATTTGACCATGAAAATTGTCAACATCCACAAGTTGAGAACTGACAGACTATTGTATGTTTGCAGAGAACTCAAATACTCTA